>QKQZ01034647.1:0-26313 GCA_003595255.1 Solenopsis fugax
GCGTTACTTTAACCGCGTGCACACCGGCTTCGAGTGGAATAAATACAATCAGACGCATTACGATATGGACAATCCGCCGCCGAAGATCGTGCAGGGCTACAAGTTTAACATCTTCTATCCGGACCTCGTCGACAAGAATACCACGCCGGAATATTTCCTCACTCCTTGCGCCGATAATAAGGACTTTGCAATCCTGCGATTCCACGCGGGTCCGCCTTACGAGGATATCGCATTCAAAATTGTCAATCGAGAATGGGAGTACTCTTATAAACGTGGCTTCAGATGTCAGTTTCACAACAACATCTTTCAGTTGTGGTTTCACTTCAAGAGATACAGATATCGCCGTTAACGTGACACATGTATATATCGTTATGTAACATATGTATACCATTTTTATAGACGACTTGTATATATATATATATATCATATCGTAAAATCATAAAACAAATTAAGAACACGAGAGAAAATAAGTATTAAAGTATTAAAGAAAAAAAGGCCATTATTAGTCATTCTCGAAGAGTACAAAAATTAAAAAGAAAACCTGTTTTGCTCGTTTATTAATTTTTACTTTTAGTATTTCAGTATTTTTGTAAAAAGAACCTCCAACTCCAATTCTTTGATCCATTGATACTTGAATGTTACATATTACTTTATATAGTAAAATGACTAATCAAACTTTCACAAATTTGTGAGATATATATCTGGATCTCCTCTTGCTAGAATAGTTTAGTATATAACAGAGTGCAATGTTTGTTACAGATTCGCGCGGTGAAATACATGGAGTGTTCTGCTCTCACGCAGCGTGGACTAAAGCAGGTATTCGACGAGGCGGTACGCGCCGTTTTAAGACCTGAGCCACAAAAACGTCGGCAAAGAAGGTGCATTATGTTATAAACGACAAAAGGAATTGAAAGGAATCATAGGTATACACGTATATAAAGCAAGAGATCAAAATGAATTTGATCATGCAAGGAAAAAAAATATTAATGTTTTGAAGAGAAGACTAGTACATGCATTTTAACGAATTATTCTCTGGCAGCTATAGAATATACCATATTACGGAAAGAGTACAACTTAAAACTTCCTGGTTTCGACGCGAGTCGTGATGCTAAATTCATGACCAGAAAGTTTAGACAACGAGAAAGTAAGAAGAAAAAGAAAGGATAGAGTAAATACATTATTTAGCAGCAAGAGGAAGTTTATAAGTTACAAGCTTACGGGTGTCTTTCCTTAAATTTGCATTTATACATATATATTTGCATAACGATAAAAGGATACTATATGACCATAGTAATGTGCAGTCAATAGTTTAGTGAAAAACGTTTCATGACATTTTTTGTATTCTACGGAGAATCTCTGTTAATTAATTGCAGTCCTGCAAATCGATAATACAGTGTAAATGTGCTGTGATGATTAAAAGCATTAAGTATCGAAGCTTTACTTGTCAGGGCTGCCAGATTTTTGACTTTTTTACATTTACAATAGTAGGAACATTGATTTTAGTACATGTAACGCGGTAGCTATCGTAACAATCACACATGCTGAAAAGTTTTACGCGACGTAAAACTAGCATTATAGAATTATTTAAACGTACAGTGCCATAGCAACGAAAAATCAAATCTTACAAGCACTCTTAATCAATCAGTTTTAGACAATATATATTTTTTACTAACAAATACGGAAATTTTTAAAAGATATAAATAGCCGGAGAAATTATGAGTGCATAATGGTTTTGTAGACAAAGAAGTAGCATGTTTGTCTTTCCATTTTTTGGGGCAATTGAGATTTTTATTTTTATCCATACTTCCAAGAAAGAAATGTATGATTATGTAAACATAATACTGCCATAAAATAACGTAACACGAAAATTTCATAATATTCCTAATATATTATTAGAGAAGAAAAATTGCGATAATGTTATATAATAATTACGCAAATTAACTTTGATCAAGAGACACGGTGGTGTAGCACGAGACCGCTCCATGGATTTACACGCGAGCCAGCCTGCGAGTATTCGAGAGATTATCGAATCTCAATAATGGCTGATCTGAGTAGGCTCAATTGATAGTTTGGGTTTGAATTGCATAATGATGCACATGAGACATTTGTTATTGATTGCGACATGTTTGTGTGTTTTGAAAGGAATAATAACGTATTGTGTATATGCATTAATATCTATTTTATTTTGATAAATTAAAAATGGAAAATATTTTAATACGTGTATAATTTTTATACGTGCATTGCAGGATTTTATAATATAATTTTTTATTTATAACGCAATGTTTTTTGTTTGTGCTTGTAACGAAGGTTTTAATATTGTACAAGTTCTTGCATTAGTGCAATTTGACTTGACTATTGATATTTTTCACATGAACTGAATGTTTTTTATAAAAAGATAATAATCAAAAGAAGTGTAGCAGATGATAACATAGAACGCTGACAACAAATACACAGCGATGCAAAGTCCATCTAAATTGAAATATATAAATATAGCACAATGTATTTTCTTAAATATCATAGTAAATATCTCACTCTCTTCCATTTATTTGTATGAAAATTGTTTACATAAAAATTGTGGAAAAACTAGTACGATGATTTAGAAAGATATATATCTTGTACAAATAAGTATAAAATTAAGTCCATATCATTGTCTTTAATTCATTATCTTATTAATCAATATCATAATTGCGATTGTATTTTTTTTACAGATTTTTTTCTATTTATGTTTAAAAGAGAATCAATTTTTTTATTAATACAGATATTATATATGCTCTCTAAAAACTCGATGGTAAACCGATGAAATGGATATTATCCTTGTGATCATACTATTTTTTGATATTCGAAAGCTTAGGATAGAACAGATAGGACCTTTGTGCCATATGCTTTCTTCATTTGTAAAACAGATAATCATATTCCAATTAACTTATATTATTTAAAACAAGTTCTCAGATAATTCATAATATTCCAAAATTGAATCAAAAGAATAACGTTTAATAGCACAATAGCTAAGACTGAATAATTATTTGAAAGAATGATTTTACTTATTTTCAAAAGAAGGTAGAAAGCAATTTCGAAACAATGAAAAGCATAAACTTTGCTCTTATAATCTACATTAATAATATTAATTAGTTTTACACAACACAAATTTTACAATTGCCTAAGAAGATTAAATAATTGCTTAGCGATCGATGATCGTTTTGGCTGTTCTAGTCTAAAAATGCTATAAGAAGCAAACGAAAAGGCATATTACAGTTTACTAAGTGTACATAATGTAGTATAGAAGCATACTCTAAATTTTGATCGAATCTATATGAATCTTTTAAAATGTAATTTTGGATTGTTTTTGTACTTCTAAAATTTTTATGCGCCAATAGGTCTTATCACTTGATTAATTAAAATACTGCAGTTAATATCTATCTGCTGTTTGATTTGTGTGACACGTTTGAAATAAAATAATCGCTAAATAATTATATATATAATTATTTAGCAGTAAGATATATTTATATATCTGCTTTCAAAAATTACGAGAATAAATTGCTAGAATATTCTCTAAATTAAAAGTGCATTTCTATTCAACGATTAATTCTAGCATCTTCGTTTATTGCGATTTAAGATAGTTAAAATTTTATATATATATATATATATATATGTATACCCTTGTATATGTATAATAATACATTAGTTAAGTATAATAATATACCACAATTATGTATTATAATGTAATACACAGATTGCATTTTTTGTAAGTAGTGCACTTATCTCACAAATTTTCAGGTATTTACCACGCGCGTTTGTTCCTTTACATTGCATACTGTCAAAATGAATTACCGGCAACGATGCAGCAATATTTCGTTCTTATGCCGATTTTACGTGCATTTTTTATATACAATATTTGAAAGATATCATAGATATTTAATATCATTTATGACTTCTGATTACTAAGATGGAACAAATTTGGTTACAGACTTAGTATAAAATAACAACGATAACATTACTAATGAGATAGATGTGTATACTGTCTGTATTTCCTAATGATGAGTTTTAATTTGGGCATGATGTAATTTAAATTACACTACTTACAACTTTTGCATTTAATGAAGATTGTAGGATGCGAATTACTTTTTCATCTTTCCTCTTTTTAACGAAATCATCGAGGGATTGCTATGAACCAAAGTTATATATTACAATTTAAGATAACATCTATGTTTTTTATTATGGACTATTGCACATAAGTATAAAAAGAATGAATGTATGAAATGTAAAGATATTCTAGTCATCACGAATTTGCTTCTAACTTTTATTTGTGTACTTGAATAATGCTGTCAGATTGCATATAAAAAGAAATATAATTCGTAAACAGAGCAACTTAGCGTGTGAATGAATGAAACAGGAAATGAGGGCTGAAAGAAAAGGGGACATGAAAGTAAAGATGCAACTTAATATTGTCAATTTAGGTAGAATGCAAGAAAACCAAACGACGTGGGAGTAGAAATTCTGTAGAAATTACAAATATATGTATATGTGCTAGGATACACAACTTTAATTATGAGTAATTTATAAACATTTATCTATTTTCGTATGTATAACAGAATTCATTATTTATATACTAACAGGACAGCATAAGAGAGCGTCTCGTTTACAAGTTTTTAAATCTACTAATTTATAAATTTACAAATAATGACATACCTCACATTAATTTTATAAATTTACTTTACAAAAGGACGTAATGTTTTTACAACTGTACTGTACTCCATGCTTAATGCACTCTTTTGCTGTCGATCTGATAGCGAAACGGTAACAAATAGCTATAGTGGCCTCGAAATTTAATTTCTATTGTCTCGTTTTCCTTGTGGAAAATTATTCTCATTAACAATATCGCGCACTATCAGCGCTATTGCCTTCTATTTACATTGTTCATTAGACGTAAAACAAGAATAGAATTTGGCGCAATAGCTTTGATAAGGCGCTCTCCCAATGCAACCCTAGACAATTGCAATGTGAGTAACATGACTACGCATATTCTACATGGCACTAGGAAGCATTTATTTTTTATTTACATGTATTTTGAAAACAACTTTTTCAAATAAACGATACAATAAAATCATTACGAGATAGTGTAGTTTATAATATTGTTAGCAATGCACATCTGTCTAGATGTTTCTCTGATCCTCGAAACATCTTTTCCTCTCTTGGTTTGAAATTGGTTTGCTTATCAATATCTCTGTTGACAATTTTAGTTTTTTATTTCTTTAATTTATTTGTTTTTCAATCATTTTTGTGTGATAAGAGAAGACATGCTTAATATTGATAAAAATAATTTGAAAATATTTTTAAAATCATTCTGAAATGAAAATCATTATCATACAAATTAGACATAAATTTATGATAATTTCGAAAATCATGAAAAGTTCAGTAATTTTTATTTCTCTTGTGATTATATCTATTACTATTTATAATAATTATATGTAACATCGAATTTTAAACTTTTGTCATTCAAAAATCACTGGTATTTTATAACAAAATTTTATTTGATTTACATAATAAAAACATTATTAAAAAACATTACTTTTACTTAATTTTCCACGAATTTGCTGTACATCACAAATTAGGACCGCAAAGCAAACCCATTTTAATATACGCGAATGTGCGCGCACGTGGGATCAAAGTGGTGTGGGGCACCTCAGCATCACGGGCCAGCCCTGGAGCGACCACGTGTTAGATGAAGACGGCATGGCTCGTCTATCTTCGTCTGTCGCGTGTGCACGCGTTACGTGCAGGGGGGAGGGAAAGTAAAGCGCACGAGACGGAGCAAATCGAGGGGCGATCTTATGCATGCGACATCATCGTTGTCCGCGCCAGTCCGCGCTATAGCATCGGTGGTACGCGTACATACGTGTATAGGCGAGCGAAGTGGCCGTCAGTGGCCGTAGAGCCTGGTAGAGCCGTAGGGCGTAGAGTTGACCGTGCGCGTGTGTGTGTGTGAGAAGGGGGCGAGCGCTGGTACGTCGCGGTCGCGGATACTCTGTCGCGCGCCTACCGGAGCTGGAGCCGGAGCGCCCGTTATCGCCATGGCCCCGTGCGCGTGGTCCTTCCGTGGGAACATCAACCGGTTCCACGTCGACGTGCCGATCCTGCAGTGTCTGATCGTGCTAGTGAGCCTGTTCAATCTCTCCCTGTGCCTCTACGAGGACCAAGTCGGCAAATTCGATTGGTAAGTAATCGAAGCAACCTCTAAATAATGCAAAGGCAGAGAGAGAGAGAGAGAGAGAAAGAGTGAGAGATAGCGCACCGTGGGAACGTTATCACGAGCACCGTTTATATACCCTTATATCCCGTCACCTCTGGAATACTGGCGAATTAACGTCGCACGTTCGCGGGGTATGTTTCAGGAGACAGAACTACGTCGGGAAAATTAAATTTGCCAGCTTCGACACGGTGTCCACGGCGAAGAAGATCATCGTCGCCACCGAGGAGAACGTTATTGCCGCGTTTAATCTGAAATCGGGTAAGTAAAAGCATTTATAATTTATGTGATTCCTTTTTCTTCTTTCTGCTATTTTTCACATGTTTGTTTCCAGCTGACGAGGAAAGCGTCGCGTTTTTTGTTTCCGGTTCCTCCGTCATTTAATTGCCGTTTAACTGCCATTTATTTTTCCCCCCGTCTATCAGATGATTACAATGATTAGGCATATCTTCGCGCGCATTAATATTCCCAGCAAACACAGAATATTGCAGCAACATTGCAGCAATGTTGCAATGTTGCTGCAATATTCTGTGTCTGCTGGGTTATGAATTAAACATTACTCCAAGAGTATTGTTACACATCAAGAAATATAGATCATTTAGTTTGTTAGATCGGAATAAATATATTAATGATATTTGCGATTTGACAGGCCAAATATTATGGAGGCGAGTGTTAGAGAAAGGTTATGGTGGACGCATCAGAACTCTAGGAGGTGTCGCGGATGGAGATTTGATATCTGTAAGCGGAGGCGTTCCTGCCATCGTTCGCGCTTGGGATTTGGCGACTGGGCATATACTTAACGAATGGCCGATAGCTGAGCCAAACAGCGACAGGTTTGTGTAGAATCATTACTATTGAATTTATTATTGAAACAATATATATTCCATATACATGCAAAATTTTACTTTAATAATGTTAAGAGAAAAATCTACAAGTACATTATTCTTTCCTAAATCTTTAATGATGAAAAGTCATAGAAGAGAGCTAAGACATGTTTCTGAATGTTTACTATACAAATATATAGGATATAATCATGTATTTAAAGCTTTCAAAAACCTAATATATTGAAGACTTATGTAAAACATAATTCATTGCTTTTACAGACTCGCATCTCCGTTTGTATCGTTTTCTACATTGGGCTTGTACTCTGCCGACAGGTCTTTCCATCTTTTATTTAAAGCACAGTCAATAATATATGTTTTGTACACTTAGTTTTGTAACTCTGTTCTATTGCAAATTAGGCTGCTTAAATTCAGTGCTCTGTATCTTTATTCATATCATCATCACTATGTTGAATAATACATACATGCACACAAACACAACACACATACACACATAATAGGAGATAAATATCTAAAGGTCTTTTTGTTACAATTAATGAAAAATTAATATATACATATATGTACTAGTGATTGTACAAAGTTATGGAGATGCTTTGATGTGTCAAATATTTCTATTTCGAGCATATAATTGACAGAAACAATTTATCGTTTTCCAGGATAAAAGATGTAAAGTGGCATATCAAAGATGGAACGTTGCATCATATATTACCCATTTATAATAGCGGAGTGGAAGTAACATCTTACGACAGCAAAACTGGAGAAAAACTAAAAAGTCGGAGGGTTTCTGCGCCATTCATAAGTCGAGAAACGGAGTAAGCAATTTTAGATTTTACCCTTTCCTCACAAACCTGTAACTCGTGTTTGATTTTTATCCATGGAAGTTTCTCAAAATATCAGAGAACCTCCACTCTTCATTTCTTTGTAAAAAAAGTTTGTGGTAGAGGAAACTTCTACACAATAAACACCTTTTTTTTTAGAATAGTATTGAGTTGATTTTTGTGTCAACTAACAGTAACTCAAGATTATAGGCAACATTGCCTTTTTGTGAAAAATAAAATTTTTTTAAAATTATTGTATTTTTTTTTCATTCTAAATTAATGTCTGAATGTTAGTTTTTATTTAAAAATTATTTTTTCCAAAAGAAAATTACTTATAAAAATATATATTTATAGAAGAATTGAAACATCAAATCATATTATGTGTGAGCAAGATAACGTTGAATCTTTTGAGGAAGATTATTTTTGCGCCAAAATGTTAAAAAACACTTTTTTTTTGCGATACTCGATTTTTTCTTATTTGCGCTTATTAAAAATCACTCATCTTCATATGTTCGAATAATTGTATTTTTTGAAGAATTTGGAGTTAAGTACTGCATTTTTTCCAAAGCTTTATACTTAAACTTGTATTATTTTTTTTATGTACTTATAAAAAGTTATAATTTTTTAAGTCAAATAATTCTTAAATTAAATTTTACTACTTAAATTAAATTTTTTCAAAATAAAATATAAATATTTGTTTCAGAACCTTGAAAGTATGTTTATGAATTTTTAGAGATTTTTTAAATCACTTTAAATACACAAAATAATTGGACGCAAGTTATCCAGGTTTATAGCAAAAACGTCTGGTCTTTTCACATTGTACTGTAAAAGTTAAATTATGTTTTTTTTCTCTTGCTAAATTTATTTGTATTGCGATATTACCACAATCTTTTTCCGATGTATTCCAATATATTTTCAATATTTAAAATGGCTCTACTTTTTTATTCTAGGTGTATTCTAGTAGCTCCATATTTGGTGTGTTTGAAGGGAGACAGTTCTTTAGCTGTAGTATTCTTAGTACATCTATTTGATACCAATGCCCAATCACAATCAGTTACGATAAATACAATATTTGGGGCTGGCGCCCAAGGACCATATAAACTAGAACCTGTACTCGGGGAAGGACCTGTAATTTCCATTAATGCTGACAACGATCAAAGAAAGCGGATTTTGGTTATCGGAGAATTCCCAACTCCCATACAGCGAGACATCGCTGGTGATGCAACCCTTTATGTTGTCTCCATTGACAATGAGAAAATTCTTTTGGAAACAACATATAAAAATGGAGTAAATATTAAAACATGTTTTCTACTTTTAGATTGATTTTAGTGCAATTTTTTTTTTACAAATTTCCTGTTATTTTATTTTCAGAAAATAGATATAACGGCTACAAACCTGTTATCGTCCGTACTTATACCTGATTTATCGGTTACTCTGACTCATTCTTCTATACAATCACCGGTTATAATGGCATCCGTTTGTCCACGGCAAACGAAAGGGATAACGTGTCGTCACTTGTTATCCTCTCAAGACCACAGCATCGCGCTGTTGCAACACAATAAACTGGTGTGGGCAAGGGAGGAAGCACTCGCCAGTATTGTGGCTGTTGAAATTATGGAATTGCCTATGTCTGACAGGGATCAAGCTATCGAAACAGAATTCGATCAGAAAGAGAGTAAGTAAAATTATTTATACACATATTAAGTACAAAAAAGTCTAGTATAAGTCAAACTGAACAGGAATCTTTTATCTACTACATTTAATTTGATTAAATATTTTGTACATAATATTATGTAACTCTGTTAATATAACGTAACATAAATCTCATATTTCTTTGTTATCGGATGAAAGGATATCCCAGAAAAAAGATAATATAACTTTGTTGAATAACTATTATTATAAAATATCTTAAATGTGTGAAACGTACTCTCGTGCTTCCAAGATATATCAGTATTAAATTATGTATTTGAAGGCTATGGAGAAGCTTATCGTTTTAATTAATAACGTTCTTATATTAAAGCAACATATTGCTTATCGGCACGACACACAATTCAATTTCTAATAACAACTTACTTGTTAAGTTATATTAATTAACTCTCTTTTATGAATGGCTGCTGGCAGGTATTGATGTAGACAGTTCATGTAAGTAGTGGAGCAGGAAAGCTGGTTTTAATGCAGTATTTCGTTTTATTGCTATTTACAGACTTACATTTGCATGGTATAACATTTGCGATGTATAGGCTTCTAAAGATGTTGAAAGATGTGAAACGTATATACATGTGATTACCTAGGATACCCTAAAAATAATACAATTGTTATCTGCATGATATATTGCGAAAAAATTTCCACATTGGATATTTGAGTACGGTTGAGCCCGAAACTAATTGAAATATTATCGACGCAAATAATAAAGTAGCGATTTCATTGATATATGACAACCAGCTGTGTAAAATGCATGAAAAATTTTTTTACGACTTCTTCAGTTATCGTATATATAAAATCATTGAACCTGTTGAGAAAAATTCATAACGCAATACAAACGGCTTAATCATAGCATATTCCGTTCGCTACTCTCGCTAGACATCGTCTGATTTTTTATATCCTTCCACTGTATCATCCCACAGATTTCGATACTCCAATTATTCGAGGATACATATTTCCTAATTCTGCTCTTAATTGTTTTTAAACAGGGGACGTTTTAAGTATGTTTCTTCGAAGGATAACATCGCAGGTTAATCAAGCTAGAGCGTTCTTTCAAACCATACTGGATTTAGTACCACAGCAATCCAATCAACGTATTGATCTGGTGCAAGATAAATTTGGCTTGCACAAAATGATCGTAGCCGTCACATCCGCCGGCAAGGTGGGTACAAATTCATTTAGGGCCTCAGACAACTCGTATTACAAAACATTACATTGTAAACTGTTTACAGCTGTATGGTATTGAAACTAGAAAAGGCGAAATTATCTGGCAATTCAGGCTACCTAATATCCGTGGTTTCTCTAAACTGTCCAATACAATGATTTTGTATGTACAAAGAGGCAGCAGGCATTTTCCTCATCCACCTCAATGTGCATTATTAGCAGAAGACAAGGTAAAACGCATATTATATTCAGGGTACAGTCCACTTAATACTTCGAAGCATGTAGTTGATTAATCAGAACAAAGAATTTTACTAAGTGATTAATCAAAGAATGCTTCAAAACATTTGTAGCATCAAGTGGATAGTAGCTTCAGTAATAAATAACTTTTGTTTTCGTATTCATGTCATACATTGATAACATGTCTGACTTTTTTTTGCTGTTACAATAGGAAACCGGAGAAGGTATTATATACACCTTTAACCCGATTACCGGGCAGTCATTGGACGGACTGGTGAAACTTGGTTACAAAATAAAACAATCTATGTTATTGCACGTAACGACCGATGACTTTTTACGTGGTATCTTGATTCTTGACGCACGGGATAAAGTTCATGTTTATCCCGACAGCGCTACCGCGGTTGCAGCTTCACTCGGGAAAAATACGTATCTCTTCACTGTTGATCAAACGACAGGCATATTATCCGGCTTCTCTCTTTCATACAGCACAACTCAGGTTTGTGACATCTAGTATTTAGCAGTGTAAGGTAAAGTTAATGGGGTTTATAAAATTAATTTAGTTACATTAAAAGTTACATATAATTTTTTCTTTTATATAGGTAAATTTTTAAGAAAAAAAATAAGTTAAAGTTTATGTATATTAAAAATAACCAATTGAAGTTAAAAATTAACTTATTTAAAATTAAGTTAAACCTTATTAATTTTTTTAACTTTATTATTTAACTTATAACTTTTTAAGTTAAAAATAGTTACTATCCAACTCTAATATTTAGTGTACAGTTTAATAAACCCTAATCATTTTATTGGTCTATGTAGGAACTAATCGCTCACAAAGTGTGGGAGCTGTTGCTGTCGCCGAGAAACCAAAAAATAACACAAGTTGTAGCGAAAAATCCGATAGAACGTGTGCACTCCCAAGGGAGAGTCTTAAGTGATAGATCAGTATTGTATAAGTACATTAATCCTAACTTAGTGGCCATAGTGACAGAAGGCATTGGGCATGCCCATAAAAGTAAGTATATCTCAGCATCATGCGAGTGGATATTATTTTATCGAAAATACATTCAACACTTTTTCATTTTACAGATACGCTTAATTTATACCTACTAGACGTAGTATCTGGGGCTATGATTTTTTCTATCACACACAAGAGAGTACGCAGTCCAATCCATATTGTGCACTCGGAGAATTGGTTGGTATATAGCTATTTTAATGAGAAAGGACGTAGAACAGAAATTGCTACAATAGAACTCTACGAAGGAAAGATACAGAGCAATACTACAGGTAAAAAGATCATAGTTAATTTTCTGTTTATATATCTGTACCATGGAAGAAAAAAAAGGATTAATATCAATTAGTTGCTAATCCATTTTAATTTCAACTTTAAGATAGAAAATATTGGCTTTTCTAAAATGCAGAATCACTTGTATTTAAAAAAAATATATGTAAAATGATGTCAAGAATAGGTAGTTTTTATTTTTAACTGAAATTTTCGATATAGTTAATTAGAGTTCTTATCAAATTAGTGAACATTGGCTATTTTTTCAAGATACAAATATATTTGTTTCAATTTTATAATGATTGTTGGATGTTTCAGTATTCTCTTCTTTAGCAACAACAAAATTGCCAATTGTAGAAAGACAAGCTTTCATTTTTCCGGCATCTATAGAGTATATGCAGGAAACAATAACAGAAAAGGGTATCACTAGCAAACATATAATAGGTACGTGGAATTATAGCTCAAAACTCCAAAAAGGAGTTTTTAGAAAAAAATCCAATTTCAATTATTCGGATATTCAAATATAAATTAAGTGGCGCACGTATATTTAATTAAATTTTAATGTTTCCAACAGTCGCTTTAGCCAATGGTGGAATATTAGAGTTGCCGTGGATGATGGTGGATCCACGACGGCCTATTAATCCTGAAATGCGAGAAGAAGGAGTAATACCGTACATGCCAGAGATTCCAGTCCATATGGATGCTATTATTAATTATAATCAAAGCGTTTCTAGGGTTATGGGTATTCATACTAGTCCCAGTGGCCTTGAAAGTACTTGTTTAGTTTTTGTACATGGACTTGGTGAGTATGGCATTAACGTATTTGATTATAAACTTGCGTTTCTATAAATTACTTCTCACACAAAACAATTGAAATATTTGCAGACCTATTTTACACAAGAGTAGCACCATCTAAAACATTCGACGTCCTGAAAGAGGACTTTGATTATTATCTCATTGTGATAGTACTCGCAGCGCTGTTGATCTCATCATACATCACCAAAAAGTTAGCATCCCAAAAAGCTCAAAAGCAAGCGTGGAAATGATGTCTCGTTTTTCTAGAATTGTGTTATATTTATGAATCTGTTCACTATAGGCAAGAATTTTTCCTAAAGATAAATTGTAAGATATACTGTTTTATAAATAGCTAATTTTAAAACACAAGGTAATTGCTAATACTTTATTATATATTACCTAAAAATCATTCGATCTTAAATACTAAAAAAAAACATATATACGATAAAACGTATATACTTGGTTAATCTGGTACAGAGCGCACATTTGCGATAATAAGTTAAATTTTTCAAAGCGTGATGATCAATGTGCGACGAGAGTGGACCATGATCATTGATCATTAAACTACATTAAAGCAAGTCACAACATGCTCAAGTATAATTGCTTCTTCATTAATTGTACAGCAATTTCTGTAAAAGATGAAAGATTTCTTTTGATGTCTATACTTTCTATATAAATCAAAGCAAGAATCGGCAATTTTTAGAGACAACTAACAATAAGATTATGTTCATAATACATCATTCTCTGTAGTAAAAACTTTAAAATATTAATATATATAGTAAACAATGTAATATAAAAACAGATATTTGTTTGACACACAAAAGAAAAATGTGACTATCATATTAAATATGATAATCTAATTAACAAATAAATATTAATAATTTTACTTTCATAGTTGTGTGCAAAAGTTAGAATTTGTGAATGATATATTTTGCATCTTTCTTTATAATTCTCATAATTCTTTATAATGGTATATTACTTGTAAAATGTTTATGTATGCATTTTATATACATACTTGTATATTTCAAATATTTTTTGCAAAATGTCTTGTGATCAAATTTTCTTAAAGACATCACGTGAGACTTGGGCCCGAATGCACCAATACAGCTTAACTTTAAACTTAGTTTAAAACTTGCTTTCTATTTTATATTTTAATTCTAAAAATTAGAAAAAGAAATTAAACTAGTTCTAAGTACTAAGTTTAAAGTTAAGCTACATTGGTGTAAACAGATCTTATAAAAAAATATCATGCAAAGAAATTCATCGTATTAATCATTTGAAGAAAATGAAATTTTTATCACTGCTCAGTTGAAAAATTTAGTTATATATATGCCTCCAGCTTTTATTTTATGTATCATTGATTCATTATTTACATAACTTTAAAAATTAAAATACTCTAAAATTGAAAATATTTCAAGGTAGCAAGATCTTAATCGTAATTATTATTATTTGCATTTATATATGCATTTCTCTTATTTGAAATAGTAGGCAAATTGCTAGACTAGAGAAATGTTACGAGAACTTTAAATTACTTTGAAAATTAACTAGTAATTTAATTAGCTTCAATTTCCAATTTGAAAATCAAACGAAAACAATTTATTAATGCGCGCAAAAAAATGTTGAAATATAAAATTTATATTGAGATGCGTGTATGTGTGTAGGTGTATGCGTGCAAGGAACGCAATATTCATTATCATATGTATATTAAAATTAATTTGAAACTGGAGGAATTATATGTAAATAAACTTACCTATACATAATGTATGTATACGTATGTATATACACACACATCCACACACACACACACACACACACACACACACACACACACACACACACACACACACACACACACACACACACACACACACACACACACACACACACACACANACACACACACATACATACACAGAGCACCTTAACACATTTTTGTTTTATAATGTATTGCTTTGTAGATAGTAAACAAAAGTATAATTATATGTAAGTTATTGTAAAATGTGAAAATAATTATAAAATGTTAGAATTATATACAATAAAAATTTTCTGTCACAACATTTTTTTTATTCTCTAGTGCTCATGAAATTTATATAAACATATAAATAGACCTAACTCTCCATTTACCTCTTATAAGATTAATATTACTTCAGTATAAAAATGCTTTGTAATTGAATGATGCATTCATTGTTCGAAGAGCTTTGGTTTAATATTTAATTATTTATCACATTTCTAAGATACCTATTTTATTACAGTTCTTAGTCATTTTTTTATACATTTATTTAACGGTTGATATTCTTTTGTTGAATATATATAATGATTTCGTTTACATTTCTATAATATTCATTTAATGGAGCAACATCTGGAACCTGAAAAATATAAAATAATATTATATAACATTAGATTTTAATTAACATATTAAAAAATCGCGTCTCAAATTACCAGCAGATTTTTCATATTAAATGTTGCATCAGACACTATTCGTGCAACTTTTAAATTCCAGATACTAAGGCATTTCGTCCATGCGATATCTTCATTATAATCAGCAATATCTTTGTACAATTTTACACAGCATGCCTATTAATTATACAGTAAGTAATTAAAGATATTAAGATATTAATATAAGATATATGCAGGAATGTACTTCTTTCTACCTTGATCTTACCTGTAATGTGGTATGCTGACGTGCATTAAGGTATAATTGTGTATTACTCAATATTTGCCATAACTCGTGCTCGTGCAGTTTTAAGAGCCGCGCGATTATTCCCAATGTAGATAACAACTCGTACTGGGTTTTGTAAGTTTGTGTGAATTTATAAATATTTACCGAGCTCTTATTAATACTTTCTTTAGAAGACTTAGTCAAGAACTTGAATACTAACGGCAATACCTCTCTGTGCATAAAAGATCAATTATGGCGTTACTCGACGTGTGCGTCTCTGCAATATATTATTTCATGAAATACGCAAAATATTTT
The DNA here is from genome assembly GCA_003595255.1 of Solenopsis fugax. Classification (NCBI taxonomy): domain Eukaryota; kingdom Metazoa; phylum Arthropoda; class Insecta; order Hymenoptera; family Formicidae; genus Solenopsis; species Solenopsis fugax. The sequence continues at coordinate 16,055 of QKQZ01034647.1, forward strand.
ACCGTAGAGTTCTGCTTCTGATGAAGTCATTCGATATGTTGGCGAGTACGTGCAAGAGTTGCCACGCATGGTTAATTACAAGAACATTTTCATCGTTGAATCTGTCGGTCAGTGGATGCCACAACTGATGCACAAGAGGCAGTAGTTCATTTTCCCACTCAACTAACATCGGTAAGCCCTCCTGAAGCGTTTGTATTGCCATCAGTGACTTTTGCACGTCCTTCAAAGGTAGAAAGTGTATACAACGTTTTATAACTTCTATGATTATCTTTATATGAGTTGGTAACTTTTTGTCTTGTTTGTCTGGAACATATAATAAACAATAAAATAAATTTTGCAATTTTTAAAAATTAATACAAATTCCTGTTACCTTCTGCACTGAGATCTGAGTAATCCTCATTTGTCTCTTCCAGTAACTCAGTTTCTGGTACATTTGTGTCTAATTCTATCTCTTCCTCAATTTTTTCATCAATCTTCTTTGTATTATAATATTCCAATAAAGAAAGGATAATTGTCTCCGAAAGATTATTATTATTTGTAGTTGACACATCTTCTTCTTTTGCAACTTTTTCATTGTTCCAGTTTATTAACGTTTTTATACATATGATAAATGTGTGAAATATCTTCAAGAATGAACAAGTATCTTTCTGATGATAAGGGGTGCTCAGTTGCCTGAGTACATCCTCCACAATTCCCTTCAAGTGCGGCAAAAAATCTAATCTGCTATACTTCATAACGACCTTGATAACGTCGAATACGCCGGGGTTGCGATCTACTTGGCGTAATTTCATTATAATGTGATAAGAAAAATAATCTACATTAGCACGTAATAGATCACCGATTGTCCCATGTTGTTGTGCTTCCGCGACATTTTCGAGAGCGCGCACTCCAATATAACTGATTAAACTGTTCCCACTGCCTAAAATTAAAATTCATAATTTTTATTTGTTCATAAAAAGATTGTTCAGAAAAGTAGTTTTTGTCACTGTTAATGACATACCTGCTCTTTCAATGATTAAATACAAGGTTTTTAAAAGATATCTATCGTAGTCACGCTGTAAATTTAGTGCTATAAGACCTAATCCTTCCGTCAAAAGGCAACATTGCACTATATTGCTCTGTGCCTGTATCAAAGGAATATCTTCAGTTACCTCTGTAGGTAAGTACCATACTTCCTGTGTTGTGTAAAAATCTACGATTTCCTTATAAAAACATAAAGAGGATGAATCTTTAACAGAAACTGAAACCAAGAAAATTGAGGTAAAAGTTTATCTTAGCAACATTTTATTCTTTAAATAAATACAAGGGATAGTCAAAATAATTTGAGCACCTGAGAAATACATTATTTATTTTATTAATAAAAAGTTGGTTCATCATTTATTTTTGCAAATTTGAAATAAGGTCATACAATGCTTAAATAGTCAGCAATACAATGTTATATCATTCTTTTAACGAAACATTTTTAAGATATATTAGAGAATGCTTAAGAGATATTAGAAGACAAAATATGCTTTTTATTTTCAAAACTTACAATAATTCGATATAATATTTCAGTTAGGCAGTTACGCAAGCTGGGAAAAATATTACAGTTTTTGAAGATCAGAAAGCAATTTTAAAAAATAGTGTAAAAAATAAATTTTTTCCTTCAATATCATTTATATGATTAATTGAGAAGAATAATACAACATTCCATTAGTGATTATTCAAGTATTATATTGTATTGATTTTCCAATAAGGATAAAATCTGTATTAAAAATGGTAGATAAATTTCTTATTAATAAAAAAAAGTAATACATTTCCAAGGTATTTACATTATTTTGGCTGTTTCCCCTGTACGTATTATCTGTACTACCTAAAATCCAATTAAGCAGCAAACTCAATTCCTTCCTGTGTTGTGGTGCATCCATCATAAGCTCGAGAATAGTGTCGATTAAAATTCTAAAATCTCCACATTCTCCGAGCAGCTTGCATATTGCAATAAGTTTCTCTTTGCACGAGTTATTTTTAATAAACTTAAATTGTCTCCACGAATCTGATCCGTAAAAATATGCAGGATCATCTAAATCTTTTACATTTGCCATCTGTAGAAGAGACACGTTGTTGCAATCTATGACCATAATGTAGACAAGAGCTAAAAGCAATCTTTGCATGTGAGTCTGAGACCTCATGATGTGAGGCAATCGTTGCTTTCCAAATAATCTTAAATAGCCGGCAAATTGATTCAAGTATGCTAATTGTTCATTATCATCTAGAAAATACATAGATGGATACATATAATACATTATGTATGTGGTTTTCATATTTATGTTTAATAATTACATTACATTTATTAATACATAATATTTATATATATAATTAAAATAAGAAACTTTGGTCAATGATAAAAAGATCTTACCTGATCGTCTAATAACTGTCGGCAGTCTTGTAAGCAAGCTGTAAAATTTATCTTCCAATGAATCGATCAATGATTTCATATCATAATTTTGCATGTAGTTTTCACTTATTGCATGCAACACGTTGTGCGCTTTTTCACTAACTTCTAAGGATTCATCTTCAGATAGAGAAATCAAATAATCTAGTAATGCCATAATATTTGGTTTCATATTCCTATGTAAAATATACATACATTTAGAAGTTATAAAAATGTAGAAAAAAATAAACATATAAAAGAGGAATGCTTTACCTACGACAATTTTTAAGTATAAGACTGATACTTTCAACTAATTCTCTCTTAACTTGGTAGTGTGAATGGCTTCTAATTTGGTCTAACAATGGTATACATAAACCAAGTTTAATAGCTACAGCCTCGAACCATTCTTTATTTCTTGTACCTTTTTTCAAATTATATTCTATATCACATTTTCCATTATGGTTTGTACTATGTGATGTGTCGGTGGGTATACTGGAACCTTTCTTTATAAGTGCTTCTATAGATAATACATCTTCTTCAATGTCTTCTTCATCTTTATCACGGATTACAAGAGATATGATTCTCCCCCATGCACGAGTTGCTATCTATAACATTCAATTACTGTGTAACTTCAATTTATTGGTCAAATAATCTTTTTCTATTAGACTGTCTTAAAAATAAAATTCAGTATATGTAAAAAGCATGTATTACCATTGTAAGTTTGTGATTCTGAACTTCACTTCCTGTTGCTATTTCTTGTAGTCCACAGACAACACCAGGAAAAAACGCCATGATGGTATTTGCTACTTGATCTTGTATAATGATGTCAGATTTATCTATAGTTTGATCATCAATATAACACAAAGCCATTACTGCTTTCATCCCAGCTAATCTAACAATTAATTTGAATTAATACATTTTAAGGTCATATTATTAAAAAAAACATGAATAAGAGAATACATTTTTTCTAAATGCTTACCTTACAGGAAATGACTTTTCAGTTTTTGCAATTGTTAAACATAAAAATATTCCTTGACCAAGCTTCAGCACATTTTCTTTGACATAAAGTGAATCTATCACATCAGTAGTGCTTTGATGAACAAGATCTTTAATACATAAAGCCACTGCCTCCTTAAGCTCCTCGTGAAATAAGATCACTGTCAAATTCACACAATCAGATTATTGTTAATTATTATAAGCGTTTATTGACATAATCTACATACTTTGATTGGGCTGAGTCTTGTCAAAAATCTGGATCAACAGGGACCCATAGATGTCGAAAAAAAGTTTCAATTTTGTAATTCTAGTTTTTTGTATTACAACTCTCATCGTCCTTATCAGTTCCTCTTTCACAGTCATACTATATAAAGAAATATATTTTAAGCAGGGTTGCGTAACTAGTTACTTTGTAACTAGTTAAAAAGTTCAAAATTAAATAATAAAGTTATAAGGTCAATAACTTTTAACTAAATTTTTAATTTTAACTATTTATTAAAACAAAACTTTATGTAAAGGAAGTTGCACAAAAGAAAAAAATATATTCCCATATAAAAAATATTTCATTGTTATCTCTTACTTATATACTTAGTTTACAAATAAAATATAAAATTTATTCAATGATCTACATATATTGTAATTGTTTTGTTATTTAGAGTAATTAAAAACTCACAACATTTTAACTTAATATAAATTTAATATAAATATAAGGTTTCTTAAAATTAACTCTTAGTTTAACTTAATCTTAACACAATTTTTAACTAGGTTTTTTGTTCATGCAATTTCTAAGTTAATCATATAAGTCATTAATTTTAACTTTTAATTTTTAATTTAAAAAAATTTAGACTGACCTAATTTTAAATCATTTATTCATTGTTCATGATTATTTATATTTATACAATAATAAATATATATATATATGTATCATATATGCAGCCACATTTTTTTATTATACATAATGTGAGTTAGGGCAAAGGAATGCTATACTAAATTACCTTGAATTGCTTTGTAGGCTGGTGATAACGGGAAGTAGACAGTACGCTGACAGATCTTGCATGATTTTATTGGGGATGTTTCTAGCTAACAGCGCGACTCTGCGTGCATGATCCTTATTCGGATTTTTTATCAAATCATCACAGCACGACTTCAGCTCGAGAAAACTCTGCATATCAAACTGTTCCATCTTAATATTAAAATCCCAAAATGCTTCCTTCCAACTACAATACACTCGCTATCACGAATTTACGATACGATGCTGGAACTCTCCTATCAATTAATAATATATTTAAGTACATAATTAGTATATAATCTTTAAAAAATATGGCAATCTTTATTTTTTAAGATTAATTGTTCTTGAATATTCATTCACTAACCTCTACACATCTTCCTTCACGTCTTTACAGATTTTAATTTTAATTCAACTTGCACCATATATTTTATTTTTTTCCTTTAATAGATTTTCAATCTTTAAGATCACAATACTTTATTTCACTTCAAAATATGCATCTGTAATTTTGAACAAATCAAGATTTTTATCATCCTTGCAGGTATGTATAGAGCTACATAAGGTGTAGAGGTGCAGATGCAGAAGTTTCTTGTAAGTTTTTGTAACTGAACTTATTGTACTTTTCTTTCTATCACATTAACGTCCATATACACCTATTTCATTCTAAGTGCACAAAATACGATATGGAAGTGTGGAGAACATAACCGCTATTTCACGTCATTCTGTATTCTGCGAATTTCCGATGGCCGCCATACGTGACCATTTAAATTACAAAAACATCGCGTAAACATCGCGAACTGATGATATAAAAATGCCGATTTCGGCACTGGATGTGAGAACGGTTAAACTAATTACTACCACGCAAATAATAACATCTGTGTATGCTGTGGTAAAGGAATTAGTAGAAAATGCAATTGACGCCGATGCAGACAATATCGAAATTAACTTGGTATGCAATAGACAATAGTACAATTTATTCATATAGTTACATAATATTTTTTTAAGGAAGCACACGTTATATTCATACATTTTTTCTCTTTTTTTTTAGGTAGATAATGGCACATCTTTGATAGAAGTAAAGGACAATGGTTATGGCATATCAAAGAAGGATACCCCATACATGGGATTACCATCCTACACGTCGAAAATAACGAATTTTGAAGACCTAGGTAAGCGCTTACATATTACAATGTATAATATTTTTGTTGGCTAAAATATTTTTTAGACTATTGCATAGTGACGAAGCCAATTCTTACATCTTTGTTCATATCGTTTTTAGATACATTGCAAACGTTTGGCTTCAGAGGAGAAGCACTTAGCGCCCTGTGTGCAGTAGCAGAGGTCATCATTATAACAAAAACAAAAGAGGATAATGTTGCAACTTTGTATGCAATGAATCATGATGGACATATTGTAAACTGTGAATCTTACCATAGAAGTATCGGTAAAAATATGTTTGTAGTTCTTAAAATTCTTTAAAGCATGCAGTAATATATATATGTGATTATAATAATATTTTAATGTATATATTCTTACTAATTTATTATATTTATTAGGAACTACCGTACAAGTAAGAAATTTATTTAAACAAGTGCCTGTGAGGAGACAAATAATTACTAATGCGAAGAAAACTAATCAGTCTATTAATTTATTGGAGACTCTAATGCAGTCCTTTGGAATATGTAAACCAAATGTTCGAATACAATTTAGAGTGAACAATAATGTTATTTTTACAAAGCCAAGTCTAAATAATATCAGAGAAGCTGTGAATCATGTATTTGGCAGAAGAATTATGTCTAACATGGAATGGATTGAATCTAAAAACGCCGAGGTAGATACATTTTTGAAATTATTTAAAAAAATGTATGAAAGAAAAATACAATCAGTTATAACTCGTATTAATAACTAAACTGATAATATTAATAACTTTATTTCTTTATCTTGATCTTTCAGCTTACTCTGCAATTAATGTTGCCTTCAAAAAAGGTGCAGGATTTATCAGACATTTCTCACCCCGATTTACACTTTATTTTTGTAAATAATAGGCCTATTAAGCACAAAGATCTTGAAAAGGTACGTTTTATGTTTATGTACATTATTATATTTAGACTCACAAGAAAAAACTGAATTTTTTCACAAATCTCATTTTACACATATAAATATAATTTTTATAATACTTTTGTAATACCTATAATAAAATAATAAAAATGTTTTTTGTACACATAGCTTGTAAATAGTTTAATATTAGAACATTTTGAACAAGAGTCATATAGAAAGAAAATAGTATTTCTTGTGTACATTACTTTGAGGCCAATGGATATCGATGTCAATCTAGAACCAAATAAAGATGCAATTTTGTTTAAAGATAAGGTAAGATTAAAAATGTTGATAATGTTGCATTTAATATTAAATGAAAATATATGTGTATATATTTTTACTAAGCATTATATAAGAATTATGTATGTAATAATTACATCAATAAGTCAAATAGTCAAAGCTTTAAAAAATATAAAATATGAAATATAATATATATATATAAATATTACAAATTATACAATTGACATTTGTAGAATAAAATCCTTAATAGTGTAGATAAATGTATAAGAAAATTCTATGGGCTCAAATCTGTGGAAGTCACTGAACAAAATGTGTCTAATGACACATCTGTCTGTTATGAAGATTATTCACCTAGTTTGAACAAAAATATTGCTAACGCTGAACAGCCTGTGTGCAAAAAACGAAAAATACATGCTCAAGAGAAAGATATTCAAGAAGATATTGTCAAAGAAAAGTCAATACTTGTTAATAACAGTAATGGATATGAAAAATCTGAAGAAAAGCAAAATTGTAATAAAATTCATGATCAGCGGCATTATAAAGATGCATTGGCTCTAACAACCCATATACAACCACCGAATTTGAGTGATTCTGATTCAAATGACACCTTCCCTACTACAATTCCAGCTAATGATAAGGCGTTAGTATATGGAATGTGATTAATCAATATATGGATTTTGAATTGTTTTTGATTTTTATTAGTGATTGATATTAATATATTAATGAATATTTAATAAATAAATTAATAAATACTAATAAAATTTCAATTGTGTTCAAGAATTACAAATAACAATATAAATATTGGTAATGTAAATTACAGAGGAGAAGACTATTTAACTTTAAGTCAACTACCTGTAGTAGACCTTGGTGAAGATTTTGTCTTTATAGAAAAAATTGAAAACTGTAATATTTCTAAGAACGAAAAGGAGGCTAAAAGCATCAAAGAGAAAAAGGAAATTACATTGGAAGCATGGAGTAAAGGACATATCGCTGGACTCAAGGTAAAATTTTAATAATTTTGAAATGTCTTAATTTTTCTTAATTTTTAATTGAATTATTCATTGTAAAATTATATTATAGTATACTATATTATATCAGTAGTACAACTAATACTATTGTCAAATACAACAGGGTGGTACAGATATAATATCAGATATTGCTATTCAGGATATATTAAATGATAATTCAAATAAGAAGATTGATGAAACACTAGAACCAGAAACAGCACGTGTTGACCATAAAGAGCTCAAATTTCTAAAATATGTTAGATCACAAGGTATATGATTGTGTCATCATTCGAATTTTTTATATGCTGTTCATACATTCACATATAATAGTTATTATATATAAACCAGGGTGTTTATTATCGGGAAAACCGAGAAAATATGGAAATTTTAGAGAATTTCTTTTTTATGCTTGAAAATCGTGGATTACAGTGATATTTTATTAGCACTCAGAAATTTTTAAACTTTTAATTTTTAATTTAAATTCTATCTCTCTGATAAAACTGTTTCTTTGATCATTTTTTCTTGATAATGCAAAATCTCGACAATTGATTAGCAACAAATATGGTATATATTTACGTATATTTACAAGCATTCTCATATAACTTGCAATATGTATTAAGTCTCTTTTCTTTGTAATTATACATATATATATATATATATGATTAAAAAACATTAAAATATATAATAAAATAAATTTATTTCAAAAGCTGCATTAAAAAATTCTCTAATCTTATCTGGAATTTTGAAGAAAATTCTTGGAAAATCAGTGAATTCTTTTATGAAATTTGAGTAAATACATATAAACACAGTAAATAAAACCTATATAGAGAACATTTAAAATTATAATATTAATAACTATTTTGTGTTTAGTTACAAAGGAAAATCCTACATTAACAGCAGCCCAAACTGCAAACAAGATTACTAATTTTTGGAAGGACCTGTCTTCGGAAGAGCGTGGTTATTACCGTGATATTGCAAAAGAAGAAGAAAAGGAACATCAGAAACATAAAAAAGTCGAGGAAAGAGCCAACACGAATAAAATAGGCTCGGATAAAAATAAGAGCAGACTTTTACAGCTGTTTGAGAAAATAAAATCTTCGAAAAATGAAGGGAAAGAAAAATTAAACATGAGGACGATTGTACCTTGGATCATCGATAGAACTAAGATAATTACAAGGTTGAATCTTAAACATGTGTGATCGTTTATCAGATATTTTATACACTAACGCACTTAATTTGCAGATCAGATTTTAACAGTGAGCACATAATAGGTCGATTGACACCCAATTTGTGGGTTGCTACAATATGCGAACAGATATGGGTTGTAAACATTACTGATCTGATCAAAGGTTTGAAAGTTACCGATATTGATGCAGATAAGGTATGTTAAAATTACACATCATTTTCTGCGAAAATTACTGTATATAAACTTGTGAAAACTTTTCTCTATTGCTACTGTTATTAAATTTTCTCCATTTTTATTTTTATTGCAGATTGATGCCAAGAGAATCGAACGTCTTCTTAAGCAATGGTTAGTAGAGCGAGATGATATGTCAGTGATGCATTCTATTTACGAATTCGCGAAAAAAGCGTAATAGTATTATTGCAATACATGTAAGATGTTTTTTAAGTTATTTAGTAAACAATTTTAGAATGTTTTAATTTCATTTTTAAGTTATTTAATAAATAATTTTGTTAATGTTTTAACGTCACTTTTATGTACAATATTCCTAATATGCAAAATCTTGAATTATAGTTGAACCTTTAGTTCGTACAATTTGTACAATCTTATAGAATTGTATACAACAAATATTAAAATATGGACAAATAATAAATAAATTAAAAATCATGAAAGTAAACTGTAACAAACGCACTTTTTCTCGAGATTAGTTTTTTAGCACATTAATGCCCGTTTCCACCAACGTGGTTCAAAATTTGAACCTAGTTTAAACTCCGATCAATGACATTTTGCTTTCCATCAAGTTTTTACTGAAAGTTCAAATGAGTTAAACGGCGTTCATTCTGAACGCCCATTTTTGGCCGGTTAACTGGTTTGAACGGCGTTTAAGCAGAAGACAACGCAAAATGCCGACATTTGAGATTGTTTGAGATTATGCATATTGTCATTTGTACTTATTGTTAGTTTCGGAGTCATTATGGCATATAATATTTTATCTTCATCTGATGATGAATATATAATAAGATATATAAATAGGAGACNCGGCATATAATATTTTATCTTCATCTGATGATGAATATATAATAAGATATATAAATAGGAGACCCAAAAGATATACCAGGTGTGTCGGTAATTCTTTTCCGGTTTTTTCGCTAAAGAAAACACATTACTTAGAATGGATAGTTAAAATTTATTTATTCAAAGTATTGGCCATTTGATTCTACATATTACACATATATTTGATTCTACATATTACACTGATTATACATTTTGTCCATCTCTCAGGCAATTTATGAATGCCATTCCAAAAGAACAGTTTCTCCT
>QKQZ01034666.1:0-10513 GCA_003595255.1 Solenopsis fugax
AATGTATAACCAGTTTTTTACAATAAAGTCTCGAATGTCGAAAAAAAAACGGCGGAAGCAAAGTTGTACACCTAATATTTATTATTTTATACATTCAAAATCAGATTATATGTGAAAGCTAGTTTTTCTGTATTTTATTTTTAAAAATTAAATAGGTATTTATAAAATGTTGCACTCTTAATAATTTATATCTTAAATGTAAATAATTTTATTACTTTTTTTAAGACATGCGATGTTTTATCAAACTAACAATTAATTAAATGTAATTTTAATTTATAATTTAACCCTTTCGTATCTCCAGCTTTTCTAAAAGACATGGGCTTTATATGAAGACAGTTTTATAAATTTTTGGAGGCGTTGATTTCAAATTTACTATTAAAATTTAAATTCAAAATGGCGGCTTCAAGATGGCGGTCATGAAAATCAGTATATTTAAAATATGAGCTTAGATTTCTTTTTTTAAAAATATATTTTAAATATATATTAAAAGTAACTAGTTAGTAGTTACAGTTACAGTTTTTTCTCTTTCACAAAATAATTAGTTACAATTAGAAGTTATTAACTTTGAAAAGTAATTCGTTACAGTTACAGTTACTGGAAAAATAACGAGCAGTTACCTTTCAGTTACTTTTCTGTTAATTTCTTGTAATATTTTTAATGCATTTCTATTTTAAATATTAGACTCTTATATATTTTTAACATTACAAAATTATTTTATTATTTATACAATGTTAGTATGCAGTCCGCTCGTAAGAATTTAAAACCAATTTAAATAATGTAAGTAAGGCCAATAAGAACGAGTAAAATTTGGATGTTGATTAGAATTGAACACAAATAATTCGAGTGTTAGACACAACCCTGGTGAAAGTGTCGGAAAGATTCGGATACAGATTTCTGACAAAAATGGATTCAGATGGATAGAATAAAAGAGAAAAAAAAGAAAGAAAGAAATATAATTAGAAAGTTTTTTTTCAGAATGTTACCGAATCGTCCATTCCAATTAAAACTCGATAACGGCATGAATTAGGATTGAAAACCTTGTCCGGACGAACCTCGGATTCGTTTGAATTGGACTCACGGATTGAGAAGGATTGAAAAGATTATCAGGATAAGTTTCGGGTTCATTCGGATTGAATCTCTGGATTAAAAAGGACTGAATGATTGATGTTTCGGATTGGTGTCGGATTCATTCGGATAAACCTTGGAGTTGATGCACGGATTGAAAAGGATTACAAATTTGATTCGGTTTAGAACGGACACAGATTTCGGAACGATTCGTAAAGGTTCGAAGAAGTTCATATTAAATTCCTATCCGAAACTTTCACCAAGGAAACGTTTCGACTCTACGGAGTCCTCTCCTCCAAGTCACGTATGACTAGATCCGCAATAATCGGTGAAACAGATGAGAGCCTATGGATGTCCCAAAATTCTGTTTGTAAAATATATTGTTAAACGTAAGTGTGAAAAGTAAGTTGAATCTGAAACCGTTTTTAAAGCTTCTATAAATTCCTCCTTAAGTATACTGCAATTTTCTGAGATATCATCCCATCGTCTCACTACGCTATTAATAGCCAAGTCAATAGGAATGTTTGTGAATAATGAAACAACGTTAAGTGAAATTAAAATATGATCTGCGTCAATTAAGGTGTCATTCCTTAATTTTTATATCCATATCGAGGATGTTCGGCCGGGCTTTGGGCCTTTCGCAGGCCAGCATTTCCGCTGCTCGAAATCGGTTTGGCAACGGAGCACAGTGATCACGTAGCGCGGTGACGACGTCTTGGTGCGCGCGTACTCAGCGGTAGTTTTCGAACGCACGGAACAATGCTCAAGGTGCATCGTTACATGAATATGCCCCGATATGCGTGCAACTTTAGATAGAAAGGCATTCCTGTCTTCATGTGTACTATTAAGGAAAAAATCTCGATTGCTAAGTACCGATTGTTCCATTTCCGGATAAACTATAATAAATAATCTAATGGATAAATGCCCACGTCTATATATCCATTATATGTGTAGACATGTTCTATGTGTAGAATATAGATACTTATTCCTTAGATCACATAATTTATCTGAAAGTGGAACAACCAATCCTGAAACAAGTATATGACATATTTGTTTCATTAATACTGTTATGTAATAAACTAATAAGATTATTTCTATTTCCTCGAAACCATCAGCTCTTTTCCTTCATGTTTATCATTCTTTTCTCAACACTGTTTCGAATTACATATTGTTCCTAGTTCCTATGAATAAACATATAACTATCGGTTTGCTGCTGTCAAACTAAATAGGTATATCTGTTTTTTCGCAATAAATTCTTTACAGTTTTTTTCAGGGTGGAAAATGGGTCTAACATCAAGATGCAAGTTAGCATCGTCAATTATTAAATTGTTTTTAATTTAATAAATGTGATATTACCTGTTCATGTTCAACTTATAGCTGTGTTATGACCGAAAAAGTAATTCGGCGCGCAGTCGATTGAATTTGAAAAAAGGTATATAAAAAAGCACACAAGTAAAATATATAAAAGCACTAAGATCTAGCTTGATCGTAGAAGACGTTCTTGTTTCAATTTGTAGGAATATCTGTTGTTTCCTAGTATTTCTTTATTTCTTTGTTTTACTTCTCAAAAAATTTATTATCGTAATTTACAATTTATTAATTTATTATTTTAAGATTAACTGTTTACAGTTTTTCTTTCCACCCTTTTTTAATATTTTTAATAATTCAGCAAATTCTTTACAAATTATTTTTTTTACTTATTGACTTAAAAAATTATAATTTAGTTGTAAATGCAATTATTTTAACTTGAGGGTTATATCTGTGATCTGACACAATCTCACCAGATTTTCTGAGAGACTCAAAAATCACACATTTATATACAACAATCACCTGATTGCCTGATGCATAGAATATGTATTATCCCTTTTGAAATACGTACAATTACAAATTTGAACATCGATTGGCAGAACACAATAAATTAATTATATGTGCGTTCTTCGATAATTGCGTTAATATCTGGTAAATCTAATAAACCGTAACAGAAGATGATCGTTTAATAGAAGTTCATTCGAAACATGTGTTATTTAAACTGTACTTAATAATCTAATATTTTTATCATTGTGATATCCATATGGTTCTAACATCTGACTAGGCTTAGTAGCTCCTCTTATTTATTTATTTGAAGATTATTTTCTATTAAGCCAATGTTGTTACATCTTTTTTTCCCTGAATATTGTGTATGTGTATAACATGTATACGCGTCATTTTTATTATAGTTTTATATATTAAAACTTATACATTTAAAGTTTGTATGGCCAAGCATTGTTAATCATATCAGCTGCCTTTTCAGCCACCATCATGATCCCGGCGATGGGATTTGAGTTTGGCACAATGGGAAAGATGGAAGCGTCTGCGACGCGAATATTCGGTATACCATGTACTCGAAGATCCGAATCTACTACTGCACTTGGATCGTTACTCGGTCCCAATTTGCATGTTCCAGATTGATGATTTTCCGGTCCAGTGTCCGCCCTTATTTGACACATCCAGAAAGCGTCTGTGTCGAAATGGTATCTAATAAATGAAAAACTAATAGAGACAACTAATAAAGATTAATTATGACTGGAAATGACTCTTTTTGAACCAACTATCTTACGAAATTACTAAATAATGACGTTTTCCGAATGGCATTAAATCAACGAAAATATAAACTATCAAGAATTAAATTTATCTGCAGATTGCAGATAAAATTATTAATACAACTTTGAATTTTCGAAAGAGAATGTACTTATTTCCTATTTAGCGTTAGAGTTACGAAAAGATTTCCGTTTTCAATCATTCTTGGTATCTCATAAGAACTATTGAACATATTGAACTATTGACATTTTCACTAAAGAAAAATCCATTAGAAACTATCATCAGAGAATCAAAGATTCAAAATAAAAACTGTGAGTTGTGCAAAAACGTGTAATATACGAATTATTACTTTCAAATATTACTTACTCGCTACACAATGGACTTCTCACTTGTTCCAAGCGAAGATCCCACTTCTTCATGGCGGGCGTGTCAACAAGCTTGCTAATCTTTTTGACACCTTCGAGCAGAATTATCAAATCCTTTTCGTTTGTGAAGTAATTTGGATATATCAATGGTGGATCCAAAGGATTATTTGAGCGGAGCTTTAAGTCGCCTCGACTTTCCACGTAAACCACCGTAGGTCTTGCCACAATCTCTCTTCTGTCCGGACACTCAGACTGAATTTTACCATTGATACACTCATTGAATAGACCAGTTTTTGGGCAAGTGGAACTGAAACCGTCGAAGAAAACTTGGATATCCGGTATGCCGTTGATCGCGTAGCTGCTCTCGAGGAAAGCGGTGACTTGAGTGATACCGGTGCTAGCCAACGGACCCGTTTTGTTCTCTAAATATTCGTTCACGGCCTCCATAGTCACTACCTCGTATGGGGTATCCCTGATACTCATGGGTACTCCCACAGACACATGATTGTGCAGATTCTTGCCGACTGGCAAATCCTTGTACACTTTAATACCAAACTTTGTGAGATCTTTCTCAGGTCCCACGCCGGAATTCATAAGGATATGCGGCGAGCCGATGGCACCGGCCGTCAAGATCACTTCCTTATCGCATTTTACTACCCTTTTGTAACCGTTCTTATCTACCAGTTCCACGCCGTAAGCTTTCTGTTCCCATGAACTAATCAAGATCTTGGTAACCTGAGCGTTCGTCAGTACTTGTAGATTCTTGCGGTCATGAACAGGTCTCAAATATGCTCTCGAAGTCGTGAGACGCATACCGTTCTCGGTCGTCATTGGTGCGATCATGAAACCGGTTTGACTATACTCCTTTAATCGGGAGGTTTTATAACCCAGTTGGCCTGCGGCTGTCAACAGTACATCCACAAAATCCGGCTTGTGAGAATAATATTGAATATTCATCAGTCCACCTTCCTTTAGGCTTCTAGGTTTGTTTGACAAGATTGTTGGGTCAACTGGATCCTCCACTCGTTCAAAATAATGACTGATTTCGTCATAAGACCAACCCATGTTACCTTCTCGCGCCCAGCGATTGTATAGTTCAGGATGCCCTCGGATGTACATCATACCGTGCAAACCGCCAGTACCGGCAATCATTTTGCCTCTCGGCCAAGTACAAACACCGTTCGTTTCTAAAAAGAAAAATCACGTTAAATCTATTAAAGTTTTTATTAAAGTTTTGTTTCTGAGGCACAAATTTTGTAAATAGAACGTAACATATGTTTACACACACGCACACGTACACACACACAATTTTAAAATATATAATATTTTTCAGAAAAAAGCTATATATCCATAGCACAGAACATTAAAATAATATTACTATAACATAGCAGCTAGTATTAAATGTTAATGTGTTTGAATGTTTTTTTAACATTGATTCTGTATTTTTTTCATCATTTGTTGCTACAATATTGAAACAATATTAAACAACAATTTAATTAACGAGAAACGGCATACTGATTGGAAGTAGTTCTTAGTGATCAACATTTTTTTATGTGAATTTACAAACATTTACAAGATTCTTCATACAGCGCGCCAAATTGTTTTTCCTTGAAATACAGATTTTTAAGAAGAACCTCAAATGTAATATCATGAAATTAAATTGCTAATCAATTTAATTATTTTTTTGGTGTTTAAACGCATTTCTACTAACCCCCCTAATCCCGAAAAACTGTAAAGAAATTATTGCGAAAAATATTACTTCGACCAGGATCTCCCAACTATCCGGGAAGAGTGTCTTAGCCAATTCGACCACCGAGGCATTTAGTAATATTTATCGCAATTACTGATGATGTGAAATGAGCGTCTTTTTCAGCCGACGCGTATTATGCAATACAAATAATCCTAATATGACTGAAAAGTGTAACAACAATTTAATTAACGAGAAATGGCATACCAGTCGAAAGCAGTTCTTCGTGCTCAACATTTTTCTACGTGAATTTACAAACATTTATAAAATTCCTCAAACTATGTATTGAATTGTTTTTCCGGACTTAAAACAGATTTTTAAGAAGAATTTTTAATTTTATGATATTATTTTCGAGATTCTTCTCAACGGGATTAGCAAAATACATTAAAAATTGTATTTAAATACAAAATACTTTTATAATGTGTATTTATTATAAATACAAATTAAATACAGATACAAAATACTTTTAAAACAAATATTTAAATACAAAATAGTATTTGATGGTAAATACTTTTTCAAATACAAAATACTTTTTTCAATTTTATTTAAAATTATCTAACATTATTAATCTTTTTATATATTCTTTATTTTTCTCGCGGTTATTGTTGTCTTTTAAAACCAATAATGTCTCAAAAGATGCACTGTTAAATAGTAAATAATCAATCCAGAATCCAAGAATTTAAACCAATCTCTTGAGTTAAATAATATTTTGTTATTTTTAAATTTTATGTGTCTCAAAATTTATTATTTTAACACAAAACATGTATTTAAAAGAACACTCAATTAATCCACTTTTGTGGTTAAATTATAGAGAATTCTTTATATCATATCTTATAGGCTTTAAAAGGGCTTTTATGTTAATTAACATTAAGCGACAGCTCATTAAACAATGCAAGATAATACCTAAACAGGCGGTAGGTTGCGATAATGTTGGTTCCGTCTTAAAGTTCCAATCGAGGGACGTATTAATGGCATTGAATGCAAATCCTGGTATAGCTGTCATACTAGGTTCTTCCGGGCCAGCTTCAATGAGCAAAATCTTTCGCCATGGATTGTCGCTCAATCTTCTGGCGATTATTGGTCCAGCCACACCTGCGCCGACAATTATGAAGTCAAACCTGAAGACGATAATTTTTCATGATATAGATGAATAGAATACAAGAATAGAAGTAATCTTGCACTATGCATAGAGGTTTACAGAGAGAATTTAGAATACTTACTTAAGAAGACCTTTGATATCATGAATTTCTCACTGAACTGAATATACATATTACTTTGTACTCTTTTCACTAATTCACGCTAAGGTAACTCTTGCCAATATGTAATAGCTTATGAAAAATCATTGTTAAAATTTTTTTGTGTACTTTATGTACCCAGTTCGAAAAAATAAATTGCAAAAGTGTGATCTAGCAAAATAAGCAAACGACTGGAGGATGTCAGAGTTGGGAAAGTTACTTTGTAAAAGTAACTAGTTACAATTTTTTTTCTTTCACAAAGTAAGTAGTTAAAGTTACTGAAAAAGTAACGAGCAGTTACTTTTCAGTTACTTTTCTGTTAATTTTTTTAAATATTTTAATGTATTGCTATTTTAAATACTAGATTCTTATATTTCTAATATTACTAAATTATTTTATTTATATTAAAACATATTTTCATTTAGGGATGTTGTGATGCTGAATGTACACGGATTTGGTTCCTGTGTTCCATTTAACGCTCGCAACAATCGCAAGTATTTATTTGTCGTTATTTAATATTCGATAAACAAAAAGGATGAGATAATTCTAAGAGTATTGTAAGTGGAAAGTGGGACACATCCTATGTTGCTTTTCTTACAAGGGACATGTAACAAGTGTCCGGCGCCGATTTGATTCTCCTTGAAATATGTTGTTAAACACGAAAATTTAAGAGACCTATATTTTTTTATATGTGCGGAATCTCAAGTTTAGGAGGTGAAACACCCCTTTGAAGAAAATCGGTTTTCTTCTTTCGAAGCGTATATCGTCGAAACTATAGGAGACAGAAAAAATGTTCTAATTGAAAGTTGAATGGCTTGAAGAGTACTTTATAACAATAATAAAGAAAAATTAAAAAAAATTTTTTTATACTTTTCCCCACCATTTACTTTTTTTCAAAAATTTTTATTTTTTTTTATAAGCAAAATAAAGCTTATTTTATTACGAATTCAACAATGTATGATAAAGTTATGTTCCGACATTCCCATTTTCCAAAAATAATTATAAACCTCTCTGTACGCATGGTACGCACATCCGTCCGTGCGCTACAGAAATGTCCGCCTCAGATTTTAACGAGCCTTTAATATGTTGTACAGATAAAAATAAGGGACACGTATTTTTTTATACGTGCCCGTTTTCATTTTTAGGGAGTGAAACACCCCTTTGAAGAAAATCGGTTTTTTTTTCTTTCGAAGCGTATATCGTCGAAACTATAAGAAGTAGAGAAAAATGTTCTAATTGAAAGTTAAATGGCTTGAAGAGTACTTTATAACAGTGATAACGTTTCATATATATGCTGATAATGCTAATATTAATATTAATAGTTTAGAAATTATTTTATGGAATATTGATCTTGAAACACATCGAGTTATCAATACATATCGAGCTATCAAATCTATCGTATAAAGTATGTTGTAAATAAATAGATAATATCTTTTATGACGTTTCAATCAATATTAATCAATACATTTTTTTTTTTAATGATATGGTAGAATAATAAAGAATGAACATATTAGTTAAAACTTTTTTACATCTAATATTATGTATAATTTATACAAAGATAACTTGAATAATAATTATTCTTGACATCATTTTTTATAAAATACAATTATAATCGAACTACTTACATACATACTCTTTCCCAAAGTGTATACAGAATTTATTATCACAAGATTATACCAAAATTAGCATTTCGTACGTAATAATTATGTTAGAATATTAATTTAACGAATATTAAGAAAATAAAATACACTGCGTTTTTGTATCAAAAGTATGAAAATCTATTATTTTTATGTTAATTTTATTTTAATTTAAAAAAAATTAAAATTTTACATATTTAATAAATGTTCGAAATTTCTACCACCACATTCTATACACAACTATGCACATCTCAATAAATTGCGCGTTGTATTTCTCATCATTTCTGCCATTATGGTGGCAAGAGTTTCAACAATTCGGTCTTCAAGTTCTTCACGATTATTTATATGTTCCTGATGGGTAGATGTTCTAATATAACTATTATGCTAATTTTAGTACATAATCTTGTGTTAATAAATTCTGTACACATTTTGCGAAATAATGTATATATAGTTCGATCATAATTGTATTTTATAAAAAGTGATGTCAAGAATAATTATTAAAATTATCTTTGTATTGTGTTTCAAAATCGACAAATAATCGGCGAGCAGTTTACATGAGCTGAAAATTGTATAATTTATGCAAAATTATTAAATATCAAGATCTGTTTTGATCAAGTCGCCCTTTTTTTCTTTTATGTTTGACATTTTTATATTTATTATTTATTTATTCACTTGGAAATTAAAAAAATTGTAAAGTGAAAAATGCGAAAGAAAGGAAAGAATTAGAAATAGCAGGGCTCGAATATGTGATGTTCAACATTTCAACCCCTCGCTTAATCTACTAGATCACGCTTACTGCTTGCAATTTTACGAATTAGATATACATAATAGTATGTACATAAAGCACACAAAAGCTTTAAACAATGATTTCTCGTAAATTGCGCATTGGCAAATATTGCTTCACTGTGAATTAATACGAGAGATTTAAAGTAAAATTTAGCAAAATTTGTAATATTAAAGCTTGATTCTCAACTTTTAACAAATCTTTTACCATTCATTTTCGCTCGGTGCTTTGTCACTGCCCAAACGTCGACAAGGATCAGCAATGTCGCATCTAGCAGACATTATATGTTGAACTAGCGTCATAAAAGCGCTGATACCACCACAGACACGATTCATGTATCGCGTATCCTCGAACGGGCAGGAACAACATCCGGTGGCATAGTCACTGGTTGCTTGACTCAGCTAAAGATTAATGTTCGCTTTAACTCTTTTGAGGACATATATGTTCCAGTATTTTATAAAAAAAATTATATCTTTGGTAAATATTCAGTAGCTATTTAGTTTAATTAGGGCTTGTTTTAAAGAAAATTATTTAAAGATTAATTAAGAAATATTGTGACATAAATACAATCGTAAAATATAAAAAATTATTTATGTAATAAAAAAATTCTCTTACCATAGAAGGTTCGGCATGATGTACAGTATTATTTTTGCATGGTGGTTATTCAAATATAACTGATAGTATACATTTCTAATACTATGATATATATTTATACTATGTATAATATATAAGTGCGCATATTTTTAAGTTTTTTTTTCTTTCATATTTTAATAATAGAAGAAATAATTATTAATGGAGAAATACTATTGTGATTGATGCAAAAAACGCCTATAATAAAGAATTTCTTTACAATTACCTTCAATAAATAATTGACGCCCATAGTAAACAATTTCATATTTTATTTCTTAGATTTGCCATTTTGAATTTTTATCCTTATTTTTGACCTTATTTTTCGAGAGTAGCAAAAATATGATGCAACAAATTAAAAGCACATCTGCATTAATAATCAGATTTAAAACTAATCAGATTATCCGATTGTTTAAAATTATATACAGGGTGTCCCATTTTAACTTGGACAGCAAAATATCTCAAAAACTAAGCCC
>QKQZ01034681.1:0-17500 GCA_003595255.1 Solenopsis fugax
CGAGCCCGCCGAGCCGCTTGTTGACAATGGTATCGCATTTCCGCGGTGAGAACTAACCGTTAGTTAAGGATCGTTAACAGAATCGGCGTTTATACGTCCGCGAGAAATCGCGGGATCTCGAGAGAGTCGCAGAAATCTGTTATTATTTAACGCTCAGGTATCCACTCGGGCTATCTTGTCGCTTGCATTAGCCCGCGTTCGTGATAACGTTCAATTAAGCCCGCGGAGTTGCAAATGAAAATGATCCGGCGTCGTTTCACAAACGAGTTAGAGATTTACTTCTTTGCGCTGCGAAATACTCCTCGCCTTGCCTCCGTCGCGCAACTCTGCCTACTTTCTACAATAATAAAAAACGCTCGATGTTGTGGGGCGCCGCCGGCTGCGAGCATAAATTTTTAGTTATTAATCATAGAATAAAGAAAATTATATTAATCACAATTATAGGAGGGTCTTAAAAATTGTTGCACGCCGAGCGGAATTCCCGCGTATCTACGTATCTCGGAAGAGTCAGTCTCCCCCAGGTATTAATTTTGATTGCGCAAAAAGTTCATTAAGCGAGATTTATATTCTTTTGTGCTGAAATAACTCGCGTTATATCGATACGCCACGAACACTGGTAGCCGCAGGGAATATGCAATCACCGCGCACCGTCGCCGTCGTCGGCCTCCGCCAATTTATTTGCCTACCCGTGCACTCTCATTGAGAGATACGCAATGCATAGGTAGCCCGATCACCTGCGCATTCATAATCGCATTCCCGCATGAAAAATCGACGACAAAGCGTCGGCGTGCATTACCATTGCGAGAATATTCAAATGCATAGCATGTCCGGTGGAACAGCTAAACTAAAAATAGCGCCGATTAGAATACTCTCGTTCCAGGCCAAAAACCAAAAACTGCTTGTTACATTTATACGATTGATCGGTCAGGCGTTGCAACGCTTCGAATGACAGAATAATCGGAGGAGAAGTGTCGCCACCGAGAATTAACGATGTAGTTATTCTATACATATAATGGAGGTATCCCTCCATTTACGACGGGGTTACGTTTCGAGGCTTTGATCGTAAATCGAATTGATCGTAAATCAAATAGCATTTATATTTCATTTAAATTTACATTTATTCAAATTTATTTATTTTATTAATAAAAAACCATTATAGACCTCTAGTTAGGAAATGTTAAAACAAAATTTTTTTAAAGGTTAATTCCCAATATATTTGCTATTATAAAATTAATATTTAGTTTAAACACAAATTAAGTGATTAAAAAGCTTGAATATTTTTTCTTAAAAAAATATAACTCTTTACATTATATTTACTATTAGAAAAGTAATATTTAATTTAAATCGCGGGTTAACAAAAGTGTTTAATCAGCTTCATTATAATTTACTAATTCATTTTTAGTCGCTAGTATGCCGATCGTAAGTCTAAAAAAGTCAAAGTAGTCATAATCAGAAGAACACCTGTATACAATATAATTAAACAAGAGCTCAAAAACAGAAAAATTCAAGCCGTAAGACGTAAGTGGTAAAGAAATCAACAGTTTTGATTTACTACTGCTCGTGTTATTGCCTTACGTTCTCGACTGGCCTATTCGTTTACTATTTAAGTTTTACTACTTATGTATGTTTTATATGTGCTTATATGTGTCATATGATCCTAATAGTTATAAAGGTCCTAATAGTTATGTACCTTTCTGAGAAAAGTATAAGGTTATAACGAAATTCACAAAAGAGAAATGGGACAATAATCGAAAAGGCGAACATTTAAGTGCGTAACGAAAAAGGGATCGAAAAGAACGAGCCAGAACGACTATTGTCCAGCCAGAGCCGACGTCCCGTAGAGAGGTATACGAGAATAAATGACGTTTTAATACTGATTAAGTCGTTATAATGTTGTCGATCGCTTTTCGGACACGAGGCGGAAGACCTTTGGACGTTATACGCTTGTCAGTTACAGATCATTTACGTTAAGTGTGAAAATCTGAAATACAATTTTTGGAAAATAGGTAAAGAAAAGAAAACGAAGGTAAGAAGAGGAAGAAATTGTAGAACTTGAAACTTGACAAAGAGCTGATAGAATAAAAGATATTCTAAGAAAATTTTGCGATAGAAAGTTATCATACAACATAAAAGAAAATACTGATTATCAATTTCATAAACAATTATGCCCGACGCTTTATAAATGTTATCTATTTCATGTATTAATTTCTATATTACCGATCTATATTACGAATGCAATTTTGCATTTTAGCGTTTGCAAAATATATTATTCGCAAATGGGACAAGACGTACGCCTGAAGTTTTTCATCATACTCACTCAATTACCGTTTCTCGATGTATTAATACCATATATCATTTCAATTATCTGCATTTGCGTGGTGGAGCGAAATTGCACAACACTGTTAGCCGTAATGACAGATCCAGATACACACGCATCGATCCTTTCCGCGAACGTTTCTCCACCACGGGAACAACTTTTTTCTCTCTCGCGGTGTATTATAAGCGTAACCACACAGTCCCGTGTCTTTCGTGTCTCTCGTAAAAAGAAAAAAAGAAAAGAAGAAAAAAAGAGAAGAAGAGAAAAAGAGAAAAAAGAAAAGGAAAAACCACAGGCTATTTAATAAGCCTCGGAGATCAATCTCGAGAATAGCCGCGCCATGAGTGGCTTCTCTCTCTCTCTCTCTCTCTCTCTCTCTCTCTCTCTCGCTAATACGAACTTTCCGCGTTATTGGCGCGAGTGTGGCATTCATAGCGCGAGATGTTACACGCAAATCCGTGTGTTATTCACAATCGCGTCTATCCCGAGCCCGTGTGGATCTTCATTACAGGCGATTAGAGCCGGCGCGTCGCGATCACGGTGGTCATTCACGCGGAATGGTCATTAAGACGTCCCGCGAGTCGAATTTTCAAAAGCGAGCACGGGAAAACGCGTCGAACGCAATTTGCCGTCGGTGGTGATTAGTACCGGCACAAGGATGGAGATTGCAATCAAAATAGCGCGAAAAAGCGAAGGATTTCCTCGTGACAGCCACGCGGCGGAAAAATAAAACTGGGAGGGAGCTCGTGGAACTTTTCTCGTATAAAGAACGAGGAATCATTTCCTACAATCGTGCGCGCCTTCTCCATTAGAATGCGACATGCGCGATGCGAATCTCGCCTGCAAAAGCTTTTGCTAACCGATGTTTAGCGTCGAGCGCTATCAAGCAGGATTTGCAATCGTGCGATTTGCCGACTAAACGCGCCGTTAAACATAGCATTGTTTTCGCATCGCTGGCGATTAGACTCCTCTCAAGGATGAGAGGCTGCCTGTTATCTGGAAAATCTCGGATGTAATTGCAACGGTAATATACCTGCCGGCGTCGATAGCGGAATGTTCTCTACTGTATTTAGCGATTGATTGGGTAAACGGAGATTGAAAATGAACTGCGAATTAACTGCGAATTAACTAAGATTACATATTACATCAGATAAAAAATTATTGCTCTTTAAGTGCTTATGAGAAATCTTGTTTATCTGTCTTCTCGGTATAAGAAACTTCGGTCACCGTAGATAATTATAATAATGCCAATTTAACACAATGAGATTTCTGATTTGCCACTGCTTCTTCAAATACCATGTCCGAATCACAGTTTTATTCCTTAATGCGAGGAAATTTCTAATCTTGAAATTATTGCTTTTAATAAATCGATAAGACGTTTTATTAACACATTCACCAACGCGTCGGTCACTAATAGTCCTTATGATTATTATTAAATAATTGTTTTATTTGTAATAATTAATATATGAAATTATTTTATTATTTTTTTGCAACTCAATTAAATTGTAACATATTTAAATACATAAATTAAGTTACATATTTAATTTAATAATTATAAATATAATACTATAAATTTAATATTATAAATAAAAATTTTCATTGTTCTTTTTAACATATATAAAATCATCCGGCGTGAATGGAGAATCAACTAAAATACATTTGACGGTGAATGTGTTTGCACCGGCGCCGGCGGACAAAACGTCTCTTAAGTACGATGATTTTGTTTTCATATTTAATACATGGAATAAAAGTTATTTTGCAGCAGCCGAGATTTAATTCGCGATATCGGGATATCGGTTCTAAAAATCTGTGCAGAAGCGGAGCGACGAAAAAACGCCGAGGGCAATTAATCGTTGCGGTAATGTCCGTTAACGTAGAGTGGCCGAGCAGGAGATTCAACAAGGAGGAAGTTCTCTTTGCGCCATTAAGAGCCTTTAAAGACGTTGGCAGGCAGGACTGAAGCGAAATAGGCTAGAGAAAATAATCAAAGACTGGCTTATCAAGACGGTTGCACGTTCGCGCGAACGCGCGTGTATTCGTACACGAGTGCACGTGTATTAGAACGTATGTACTCGTATTCTACAAAATAGCGGGGGAAGGGTGGATCTCTCGCTCTTCTCAACGGTAATTACCGATACCGGCTAATTGCTAGATAAGCGGCTGCCCCCTCTACGTGACTGAACCTCCGATCGGCTACATCGCGGTCCATCCCGGTGCTCTTGTTGCATCGAAACCCGATCACCGCGCAAGATCTCGCGCAATTTCTAATATATAAGAGATATTTATTACGGTAATACTGCGTAACACTCTACCTTGAGTATCGCGTTATCGGTCAACGAATAAACTTCGGCAAGAATAATAGCTACAAACCGAAAAAGCTGACAGGAAAATATCTTAATTGATATCGAAAAGAAAGTCACTTGATTCCAAAAGCATAGACTCACTGTGGCATCTAAATGAGAAGAGAAAAGAATAATCTACGCTCTGCATTTATTTCTTTAATTCAATTTTAAAAAATAAAGAAAATTATGTTAGTTATATTGGATAGCAAAATAGCTTGAATAATTATTCATCATTATTCACAAAATGTGTAGTAAAATAATTTCTCTTTCCTTCATGTTTCTAATTCATCTTTTTATGCTTTTCTGACAATGGATTCTCAATCGTTTGACAGCTTGACTTGATATTTTAAGGCATTTGGCAGTATCAATTAAAATTTATTTTTAGCACAGCTGCGATATTACGGGTTATCTAATTCGACTTTCATCACTTTATACTTGTTTCCACTGGTTCGTTCTCAGCAAGTTTATACACACAATTCTTTTATCTCACAATACTGTCCCACATCTGGCATTCCAACAATCAATTTTCACTCTTTTCTAATACTTTCAGTGTTTATTTATTATTTTGTACATCATTTGTACAACATTAGGGAGACTAGACAATAGAATCAATTTTCTTTCTAATTTCTTCCGAGATTTGTAATGCATAATGTTCCTTTACTTTTTATTTCTCTTAAATATATCTTTCTTCAAGTTTTTTCCTTGTTACTTGACACTTTGTTGATATGTGTTATTCTTCTATCTTTTATTTCTTGGAATTTTCATGTTTTTATATGTAGCTTTTACAATAATTTTTTTATTAAGAGAAAAATGTGTTTAATTGAATTATCTTTTCAAAAAGTAATAAAAACGGATATTTACAATGGGACAAAAATGCAATTTAAATGGTCATAAATATTCGTTTGTTACTTTTTCGCAGACTACTTTGATTATTTTTCTTCGGACAGAAAGAAATCTATTGTTTCTATTATCCCTATTGTCTTTCAATTAGTAGAATTCTTTATACGCACCATTTCTTGTGATCTCCAACTCATATATTAAATTACACTTAAGTTGGAATAATATTTATGTATGTTAATGTTTATGTTATCATTTTTACAAATAATTCGCTAAAATCTGAAATTATTTTTAATCATTGCATTCTCGCCTTTGCGCATTATCTACCGTTAATACTCGAGAAGAAAAAAAGATCTCTCTAAAAAAGAAATGTGCGAAACATCGAGGACTAATATGGCATTCGTTGCCAAGCTTTTCTCAGAGGAAACTAGTTTCGTCTTCACGGATATATATTTCTTTACTTAGTGGCACGCCCCTATACGTGCCGATTGCGGTAAATTTATGATAATCGTCTTCTCTACCTGCCGGGGACGCTCTATCTTCTCCGAGCTTGCCCGCCTCTTGTGGTCGACCACGTAAGTAACACTAAACGAGACCTGTGTTGTCTGATTGCCGGCCGGTGTATCTTAAGTAGTTTGTAAGAAATTTGCGAAACAGATTTTATTTCACTGTTCAAACTTCAAGGGTTCGACAAACTGCCTCGGCACAAAGTGCACACGATTGGTTAACAATCGTGTTTTCTTCGAAACAACAATAAAATAGATCCGGATAATGTCTCTAAATACTAATAACTCATAATGAAAAAATCGATGCTCACTTAAAAATAAGAATCCAATGAGGGATCAATAGTCATTGTGAGTAAATCATTATTTGTCGATAATAAATGTCGTCTAATTGATCAATGAGATATATTTATCAAGTGGCTGAAGAGAGATAATACGCCGATTGCTATTGATCTAGCGAACTGTCAATGAGACTCCAATTGATCTCCCGGCAGTGTCGCTTTCCTTCGCGTCACAAACATTAAACGTCTCTTCAAGGTACCTCAGATTGTTCAATAATACATATTGGACGACAGAAATCGTTATCTCGGCGTAACCGATAAGCGTTGTCATCCATCATAAAGTTGTGTATGCATGCTTCAGCATCGCGCGAACGGGACGGCCGAGCCGCAGGGAGCCGAACGGGACGTCGCGAGAGGGAGAGCTATTTCTTCTGTGTTTCCCATTAATAGGACGAACGACGATAGCCGAGTAATTGGATTTATTTCCTCGCGCTTATATCAACGCGAGGAAATAAATTAATTATGACACCGAGAGAGTCGCGGGGAAACCGTGACACGCTTATTTTGCCTGGCGCGCGATAAGAGACGCTATACCGGGGACAACAATATTACAAAATCTTAATTACGAAATATTTGCATAACTCAGCGATGTGCGCGCGCGCAAGTGCGTATGTATGGGAATAATTATTATTACAGATATTATTATTACAGACTGCGCGTCGATTGAGTTTTGTTGCTTAACGATATTTACAATACGCCTCGATTCGATAACGTCCGAAAAAAAATATGTGTCGATGTCCTTTGACCGGATTGAACGTACCGGATTGACATGAATGCATAAAACAGTAAGATCTGCGAGACAAATCGCCTTTCATTACGAATATTGTTATGTTTTGTAAGCTTGTTGTACGTCGATCTCACATGATTTTTGATAAGGAATGTGAATGGTAGTTTATCTACTTGAATGGCTTTCACGCAAATAAACTACGATAAACTCGATATAAATATAATTGCGTGTTCCAAACCGTTGCCGAAATCTCTTCAAACACAAATTTAGATTTACATTCAATGTAATGAATGGAACCGTTAAACAAGATCAAGTGAATTTTCTGGTGTCCATTTCTTATCTCTTATTTTTTCAACTACTACTTATCTTTTATCTTCTAAAAATTAAAAAAGAGATAAAGAGTAAGTTAAACCGAGATTAAAATTAATTTATGTTGATAAAAATGGGCGTAAATTGTTTAGATTTGACAATAATTTGAATTTCGAAACATAAACATTTCTTTCAATAAACAACAATCTCTTCCATCAAGCAAAATATTTTCAAATTCAACAAGAGAAGCCTATTTACGGTCGTAGTTGGGTCTTAGTGCTTTTATATTTATTTGTGTGAGTTTATAAACCTATTCAAATTCAACGAAACTGCGCGCCGAATTACTTTTTCGGTCATAAACACAGCTCTGAGTTGAACCCAAACAGGTAACATCACATTTATTAAATTGAATCAATTTAATGATTAACGATGCTAACTTGCATCTTTAATATTAGACACCTTATCCCCCCTGAAAAAACTGTAAAGAATTTATTGCGAAAAATATCCCTTGGCTGAGGTGATATTTTTCGCAATAAATTCTTTATAGTTTTCTTAGGGGGGATAAGGGGTCTAATATTAAAGATGCAAGTTATGAGTTACAAGTGAATCATTTGCGGGAAAAATTTGATTAAATGTGTAACATGTATATCACATATTTTTATTACATGGAAAAAAACGGTTTGATTGAAGTATCTAAAAATTTAGCTAGATACAGATCTGAAAATAATTATGTTGAACCATCAAAATAATTATACAGAAAGTTCAAGCATGATGAGCATTGCAAAAATATTGATATCCTAGCAATCAACTTGAACATTTACAAAATTATTTTTAAATCTGTATCTAAATTCTTAGATTCTTTAGCAAAACCGTTCTTTTCGCGTAGTTATTCGGAAGCATGTACTAATGATGGTTCAACTGAACATCAAACACTAATGTAAAAGACAGCAGTTCTGCTTAGTATTGTCACGTGTCGTAACTTCAAATAGCTTGAACGTCAGACTCCTGATTGCGCATGCATCTTCGTGGCTCATTTTACGAACACGGATTTGCACGCCTGCACGATCGAGTCTTCACGTTACTCCTCAATAAAGTACCGCGATTTTCATGTTATTTATTTTTTTCAATTCACATAAAGTGTATAATGCTCCTTGAAGAACACATTAAACATCTTTTGTGAAAAAGAACATAAATTGATTCTAAATAGTGTCCCTGACCTCGCATAACTAAGTCTTATATTTGATCTTTTTTTTTTTGTAATGAAAAAATGTTGAAAAGCGTGAAGGACGTATCCATACCTCCAGGAAATCTGTGTGGAAAGATTCTACCGTGCCTCGAGAGTAACCAGGGATATAGAGGGTAGCTATCTCTAGGCGGTTGATGGGGATGAGGCGGCGGATGTGGTCCACCGGGGGTTCCACCATGCGGATAAGGCCCGTGGGGTGGTCCATGGGGTGACGCGCCGTGATGCGCCTGAAGCGCCACCGCGATATTCGCCGCCTGGAAGTGCTGGGCCGCGGCCAAATTGGCAGCTAAAGCCAATTGCTGCGTGTGATATTCGTTCTGACCGGTTTGAGGTCCCGCGGCACCGTGACCGCCAGGTAGTCCATATAGAGACTTGAGCTGCTCCGCAGCCATGACCGCGGCCGTCGCGGCGGTAGGAGGCGTGAGATAGTTCGGGCTAGGCCTGACCACCCCTGGGGGTGGTTGTGGATGCGAACCAACTGGGGATGAGTTCCCGTGTGGTATCCTGTGTGGTGGGCTGGGGCTGTTGTTGGGCGTGGAACCGCCGCTATGACTGTGAACAGTTGTTCGGCCAAAGTCTAGATGCGTCGTCGCTGACAGGTTGTGATGATGCGGATGACCATGATGGTTGGTACCGTGAAGGTGATGGTGACCGCCGCCACCGCCACCGCCGCCGCCGCTACCAATAGTAACGTGCGACGATGTCCGTCGCGAGTTCGGATAGGACTCGACGGAGGAACTTCGAGAGACTGGTCGATCGGAACTCTCGGAATGAGCACCGGGCGATCTCGTTGTGATCCGGCGTGCTCGTGGCGAGGACGAGCCCTCGACTATCTCCATCGGACTGCCATCGATCTCGACTCTGTCCAGCCGATCCAGGCGATCTGCCTCGCGACCACCTTGCCCGCCGCCGACGATCGAGTCGATGCTAAAGCCGATCTTCGGCTTCGATGGCACCGGGACGATTGGCGTCGGCGCGAGCGGCATCATCGTACGATTATCGTACGCTTCCCAGGTGGACAACCCACTTTGACGGGACCAATGAATTTGCGAATGCTGAATCGTCGGGATTAAATTCGCCGCATCATCGTGACCGCCTCGAAGCCGCCCTTCCTCAAATCGATCGAGTGACTTACGTTCAGCCTGTATCTCCTCGCACAGTTTTTCCAAATACCTTCGAACCCCCGATTGTTTCTTCTTCGAAATATTAATCGTTTCTCTTCGATCACAATAATCATCGATGAAGTCCGTTATCTCGGCAGTCACTCGGTGACGGACAGTTAAGTCCCAGCCTCTTGCTGACGCATCACTAGAATATGACGGATACGTACTCGCGAACCCGTCGTATCTCCCCGACGTAGGTGTCTCCAAATCACCCACCAACGTAACTTAACTAACGCAATAAGTGTAAAATCGACCGATATGTGAATAACTAATGTAATCCCGTCGTACGTAATCACGAACGCCGTCGCACTAGCTGGAGCCTCACGACACTCACTCGTACGTCACGTCCGACACTCTCCATCGACCTGCTCGCGACACGACTGATACTTTGACGCTGCAACGTCGAAAAGGAGCACACGTTACGCGTTCTGTCAAATTTAGCTCTCGGTTGCGAGAGCGAACACCGAGCACCAGCTCTGACGGATGTTCCTGGCACGACGGCTTGCTAGTGTTTGAGCAAATTACAGGCTAAACGAGGCGCTCGCCGCGCCGTAGTGGGGAAGCGGTTCGAAGCCAGTGGATTGAACCCCACCAAGTTCATATCTCGGAGCGCGGTGCCACGCGAAGTGGGGAACTGGCTGAAATCGACTTGGAACGCGGGATGGGCGTTGCTCTATAGTTACGCGCGAAGGCGTGCACTTACTCCGATTGGTCGATTCACCGCGAGGCGAAAGCAGAGTTGGACACGAACGCGATCGTAGCTATCAGAGTTCCCGCGAAGTACGTAGAAGCTGCAGTGGGGCGACGCATTAGTCGGCGATGGGCGTTAAACTCACGTTTTTGTCGTGCGATGAAAATGAGTCGTTTAATTAATACGTCTGGCTCTCGCTCTCGCTCCCACCCGCGCTTCCCCGTTTCTCTCCTCACCGCCCCCCGTCCCGCCCCCCTTCCCGTTTCTCCACCCTGTCACTCCGCCCTACGAGAGAAACGAGAGACGAGCTGTTCGTTCGTTTGTGATTGTACGGCTTCGCTTGCTTCTTCGGATCTCCTCTCTACTGAAGAGCAATAAAACCCTACCAGAGCCAGAGAATAAAAAGCTGTGAAAAGGTCAAAAGTGTTTCGTAAAGATGCCCAGAAAATCACCTGGACACCAAGTATCTTTTTCTTTGTATAGTAATTACCGTCTTTAAATTATTTGTACAACACCATTTAAAAAATCCTTTTTAGTGAAAATGTATAATAAAAGATTTAAGCCGATGGTTTTCCACTACTGTTTTTTGCTACGACAATAACAAGTGTCAACAAAGTCATTTTTCAAACTAACGAGAAAGTAAAAACGAACGATTACAATTTTCCTGGTAGATTCAACCATTATGGCAGATTCTATTTAGATATTTCCACTTGTAAGACACACACAAATAAAGATGAATTTTACTTAAAAATTGCTTTTTTCTTTTCGTTAACGAAATAGGTATGGAAAAAGAATCGGTAGTAAAAGGTAAAAATAAAGTTTGAAAATGGAAAAATTATCAAGAAAAAGATAACTTAAATTCATAAATTTAAGTTCAGATATTTACTCATAAAGTATTTATATTTCCTGAAGATGGATTTGTTTTAAAGCAGCGTGAAAATAATCCCAAAATCCCAGAAGTAACTTTAAGAAGAATGCGAAATTATAAAATATATAAAAAAAAGTTTTAGTTAGCTTTGAATCATATAGGAATAGTATTTTTATCTTTTTATTTACAATTTATTAAAGTGTTGATTTAAAAATTAGAATCCTCTGTCTGTTAAGACCCAATAATATTTACAAATCAAAGTCGTTCAATGAGGTATTTTTTCAGCCCAAGGTATTTTTAACACGTTGTCTGTCCAATGAGTTTTATAAATCTTTATACTGTAGGCCACAGAATTGTCAATATCAGAAATAAATAACGATTTAAATACTGCATTACGATTAAAGAATATACTCATGAGTAATGTGTTTTATATTTTATATTATTATTTAACTGTTTGTCATTTAAAATTTTATATTAAATAACATTTATTTTTACAGGTGTTTTAAACAATTTCAATAACGCCGGTTACCAGTAACCTTTAACTCTCCGCAGACTACCCTGTTTTTCTTGCTTGACTGTTTATAGTCATACTACTTATGTCACTGATAGATAAATGTGTTTTTTAAAAGGTCTAAATAAATGTGAAAAAATTCTGATACTCTTTTAAAACATTTTTACCCTTTTTGTGCCTGTTCGAATTTGAGACAAAAGTTCTAGGTCAGTATGACGACCTAGTCTATGAAGGGTTAAGGCTTTATTGAAAAATCAGGTACTATTTTATGGATGACTATTATGGTACTCATCATGTTAAGATGCATTTACCGAAAAATTTGAAAAAAAAAAAAAAAGAAATCTGTTTCACAATTTGTGACAGCTTAAAAAGTATCAATTTCCAAATGCACTAGCATTGCTCAATCAAATCAATCAATAAAAGTTATTCGTTTAACTAAACACAAAAAATTAAATGCTCGTCCGATGAAAAGTTGATCGCATTGTTAGTAATGAAATACATGCAAATTTGCGCATTTCGAAAACGTGACGAATCTCGAGACTCTTATTACGAGACGTATTACGATTGTAATGGCTAATCTATGCGATATCATGATTATGGGGAATCGAACAGTAACATCCGACACCGTCATATAATTTGATCGACGCTAATTGCGCAATTAAGACGTCAACCGACGGCGCGAAATGACACTCCTGTCACGACGTGATGTTGAAAGCGCTCGTGATCGCGGAGCCGTGAAAATCTACTGTCAACCGAGCGAATATTTCATAATTGACGTTCATCTTCGGGCGACGTTTAACCATCGGTTGTAATCAAGCCAACGTTGGTCTCAAAACCGCGTTGAAAATTGGAACGGATGACGATGCGCTCGTTATGTTATTACATTGATTGGCATTCATATAGGATACCATTTTACAGTACGGTTATTTTCTTTTGTTATATAAATGTTTAATGAATCGTATTCATATATTTACGTCGTGCTATTAAATGCTTATGTCACAGTTATGTCATTGTGCTAAAAACTGTGAAATACAATTTTTTATTTAAATATTTCTTGAATCTTGAAATTTTACCAAATCTTTTCTAGAAAGAAATTTTGATTCCAAATTTAAGAGAAGTATATCTATCATTAAATGAACATAGCAAGAATTGTTTTATAATTGGCTCATTTTAAACTAATTTATTAGAGACATATTTTTAAAACATTTGGTATTGTTATTAAAAGCTTATAGCATAGTACGTGCAAATTGCGTTCGCTGGCAAATCGGTATTAGCTCGATGTTATAAAAAGAAATATTCCGTCATGGCAAAAGAGCGAGTCTATCAGCGACAATAAATTCCGCGCTAAATCGCTACGTCTAATCAGAGTTAGAACGAATCAATCGACGTATCAAAGGACGACGGATCAGAAACGCTCGGTAAACGCCATATCGCGTGAGATTGAAAGCACTCAATCACGGGACTCTCATCTCGCCAGGAATAATCGATTAACTTTTAATATTACATATGTTCGGATGATATCGAGCGGCATTTACAGTACGCAGAAATGTAAGCACTTGAGATTGACGATTTGCATCATTATACTTTCAATCAATATTAATTTCAATCGATCAATATTAATTTAGTGGTGCATTGTTGCGTGCCTTGAGCGAAATGATATTCATGTTAGTGTTTATTCTTGATGCCATTTAAAAGAGAGAGAGAGAGAGAGAGAGAGGAGAAGAGCAAATTTTTATTTATAAATTAATCTCTTATAGCTTCTAGTAATCGACCAATTTTATATTGATTAAAATCTGAAAAAATTGTCTCCTTTCTACAGCCGGAATTTCAAACCATAATTACCATGGGAAAGTGCAGTGAAATTAATGTATGTTCCAAAGAATATCCTTTTCTCTCACGGCGAATACGTTACGATCGTAATTCACGTCCAGAGGGGAAGACACTTTGTGCCCTAATAAATATCGTGTTCATACAACGCGAACCACCGTCAGGATCACTTCAATTAGAGGAGGCTGCGCAGTGAGTCGACTATCCGAAATTGCGTCCAACCCCTTAAATCCTCGTATCTTTTCGTTTCCCCTCTCCTTCTGCCAGCTCGTCGCATACAGCAACCAGCCCCCATGGCGGAGCCGATGAGGCTCGATTTCTCGCCCTACCGAGGACGGCGCGTGTGGCCACGACGGTGGTAGCGGCACTAGCGGCACGTGTGTAGGTGCTTCGACACGTGAAACAGAAGTGGGGATATTCAACATGGCGACTGTGCACATATCGTGAACAACGGTGCACCAATGCGCGAGCAGCGAGCACGCCCGTTTCGACGACTCGTCGCTTTCTTATTTCTTCCTGAGCCCCCTCGACTTTATCTTCTCTTTCTTCTTCTTCTCTTCTTCTTCTTCTTCTTCTTCCTTCTCTTAGCCGTTCTCCTCACCATCCTCTCTCCGATCACAAGATTTTCTCGCCTCCTTTGATAACTTCTTTATATCAGAAATGAAGCTATTCGTATCTCTCGAAGAATATATCGGTTATCGATAACGGAATTTTAGCGAAGAAATTACAAGAAGCAAGAGAAAGATTTTTTGAAAGATTTTAAAATTGCATAATTAAATTGGCATGATGAACCTTTATACTATCATTATTCGATTAAATAATCCAGACAAATACCGATACAATTTATTAGAAAATTAATATATGAAAATCTATACTTGGAATTATTAATATAAAAAAATAAGAGAAAAAAAATAAAATTAATTTAATTAATTCTAAACTCAACAACAAACAAAATTTAAATGTTTTTGTCAATGTTAACGCTGAACATTAGATACTAAATTTATTTCCATTATTTTTGAGAATTTTGTCGTAATTTCTTGCAAGACTCTTTCTATCCATTTTATTCAATCCACTACTCCAATCGTTTGACATTTTTCCTATTATTTTCCTACATTAATAATAAAAATAAAAATAAAATGGTATGGATTTACCATATCACTAGAGAGTATTAGCACATTCGAAAGAGAGGGGTATATTTCCCACTAGAACATATTTACTTTAAACGACTTAAACGACTGAAATATTCGACCGATGATGTATAAATACAAATTCAACAAGAGAAGTCTATTTACGGTCGTAGCTAGGTCTTAGTGCTTTTATATTTATTTGTGTGAATTTATAAACCTATTCAAATTCAACGAGACTGCGCACCGAATTACTTTTTCGGTCATAAACACAGCTCTAAGTTGAACCTGAACAGGTAATATCACGTTTATTAAATTGAATCAATTTAATGATTAACGATGCTAACTTGTATCTTTAATATTCGACCCCTTCCCCCCCTGAAAAAACTGTAAAGAAATATTTACCT
This sequence comes from Solenopsis fugax, assembly GCA_003595255.1. NCBI lineage: Eukaryota > Metazoa > Arthropoda > Insecta > Hymenoptera > Formicidae > Solenopsis > Solenopsis fugax. Next base: position 15,214 of record QKQZ01034681.1, read on the forward strand.
TATTTGTTACTAATCCGCTGATAATGTAGTGCATATCACAAGAACGCATAGATTGAAGACCTATTGTCATACTCGTATAATATCAATATATTTTCTCTCTATTCAATCGATAATAAAGGTATCAGAATAGGGAAACTTCTGCCATGTGTACAGTTGAACTTGCAGTCCATTGTATTTTCTTATAACCCTCGCTTTCAACTCTCCCTTATAGATAGAAGGTGGCACGTGTAAGTCACACCATATCTCTCAATAGCTCTATAGCTCAGTATAAGACATTTTTATAAAATTATATCAAAGTTTTTTAAAAACTTTCGGTTAGAGATTCAGTTTTCTTTCCTTGGGTACGAAGGACCGTTGAGAATATCCGTTTACAAATGTAAAAAAAACGTTATTCTATTAAAAAAAAAAAGCCAATTTCTAGAACTGCATGAAAAAATCATAGAAGCTGCTCGACAAATCCGTTGACATTTTCCGTTAACTAGTAAGAATCGTTAGACCACCATTGTCGCAGTGAAAGAAGCAAAGGAGTGTGATCTAGAAAAAAAAGAACGAAAAAAAAGTAACGGCTACTGCACAATTGTCGATTGTGTCGGCATTGTGTATGCCATTGTTTGATAGCCCCAGAGCAACAATGGATTTCCTTTGTCCGCTCGTTTCCTATCCGATCCGAAGTATTTTACGATCGATTGAAATTGACCCCTTTATTGGCGCCATGTTTTCTCGTGTCATGAACAAACGAAGAAATTTGATTTTTCAATCGCGAACGTTACGCGGAGCACAAGAACGCACAAAATTTCAATTTAGCCGAGAGAAAGCGAGAAATTTCAGTTTACACGCGCTTTCCGTTGGACAATAAGGACGTTTCTCAATAGCTTTACGAAGTAAGCTTCACTTTCGTTATTGAAGATACAAATAGAGAGGTGATAAATTAACGGAACATCTTAAATGAAGGTTATATAATGTAAAGTGACGATGCGGAGCTTTTAATTCTACAGAATTTAAGTAACCGTAAATTTAAAACATTGACAACAAAGCGTTTCTCTCTTTCAAGCTCATAAACGCTACGACTGGACGCGTTTATGAGCTTGAGCGACGAGACTGTCGACAATTATGCAAATCCGTTGGAAGGCGACCTCGAGTTGAGAATCGGTCGCGGGATAAAGGCTCGTCCGCTTCGCGGAGGGAACATTAATTTCCCAGAGCGCGGCTTCTACGTGCGCGCGTTCCTTCTGTTACACGCGAGAATCGAACGTAATCGAGCATATAAAAGGGGAGCGAGACTAATCCCGACCGCATGATCGACCGGGAGGCGCATGTATGCGAGGGCACAATGGTAGCGCAGGACGAATGAAGCTTCTCTCTTTCTCGCTCTCTTCTTCTCGGCGTGCTTAAGGATTGCATTACAGGCAAAATGGCGTGCTTAATCAGGCCATTTATTCGCCGAGCAACGGCCGGCCCGGCCGGGCGGCCGTGAAAAGCGAGGGAGCTTTTGTGTACCCCGAAACGTCTGTCCCGGGATCCCGCTGTCTCGGCCCGGACTTGCGTACTTTACACATTGTAAGTATCGCGCGCGTCCGTCGCAATTATAATAAGCTTGTAATGTCGGCATAATGAAGCGCTGTCGGGGATCGTTGACTTGCTCCAAAGAAAACACCAAAAGCGTCGCTCTCACTTTTCACTCGGGCTACGAGAAAGGCGAACGAATCTGCCTGCAGACATAAAAACCTTCACAACTTACGCCTGCCGATTCGAAATTTCGCGCGAGTCTTGTCCATTAATTAAATATTGAATAGATAGAATATAAAAATAAAATTTATAAATTATAATTGCATAATTTATAAATTACATAGTAATTTAAAATATAAAAAAAATATCTAATTAGAAAATATAAATAGTCATAAAATCAATCGCGCGAAAAGATTCCAAGGTAAGCTTAAACTTTATTTATATTTTAATATCAAAGATTAAAAAATTGAGATCACCCCCAGAACGCTTTCCTTATATTTTTGCTACAAAATCTCGACGTCGACGTCGATCTAGCCTGACTGTTGTCATCATCGTGGGACGTCAGAAATAGTCTTGCCCTTTTCGCGAACCTGAGGGGGGGGGGAGGGACGCTTAGATAACGGACGGCGNTTTACGAGAAGTCACGACCCCTGCGCGGATTTGCGAGGATAGCGGATACCGGACAATCCAGCTAACGCACGGCTGTACTTTCGTCCCGAGGGATAAGAGCTGTACCCGGGGTACCGAGGTTACGCTGACATTCAATTACCGTCCACTTATA
>QKQZ01034681.1:22500-35978 GCA_003595255.1 Solenopsis fugax
GAAGAACTTTCTCGTTGCAACTTTTATTCCTTGTCGAAAAATAAATGTTTACCTACGCACGCACATACGCACATTTCTCGCGCGCTGGTGAGCTAGTTGCGCAAAACCGTTCATTATCGTTACAATCATTATTATCAGCATGGTTATCATCATCATCATCATCATCATCATCATCATCATCATCATCTTCCATATTGGAGTGTTTGTTCTGGTTCCCTCCGCGCGCGCGCGCGGCGATAAGCGAGTAAAAAGTAATCCGTTCGAACGGAGCCCGTCATTATCGGGTTATTACCTAAGTATCGAAGTGGAAACAGGGCCGCGTCGATATCAAACTAAATGGCAAAGAAAAACAAGATTTAACCCGCCCAAGTCTCCATGAATCGAACTTCCTAAGCTCCGATGTGCACTTTTGTTTCTTTCGACGTGCGATACAAAAACTGCGAATGTACGGAATTGCGAAAAAGTCTTATCAGTATAATAAAAAATATGTACGATACACTTATTTCAAAAGGCTAAGCAATAACGATTTTATCCTCGAAAGGATAAATAATCGTTGGAAGATTTTATAAAAAATTATATTTATAAATATGTAAGTTTGTAAAAAAATGAAAGTTTATAATGAAAAATTTATGTTTATATATTTAAATTATATATAATTTGTAAATTATATATAAAATACTAATGATACGTGACATTTAATAAGTTAATATAATAAATTTTTGCTCTAATCGCTTTTTCATACGTTTCGCGTGTTTTTTCACACGCTTCTTAACCAAGTGCACTTATTATTGAAATTATGCAACCTGAAAAAATTTATAAGCATCTAATTTTTATTTATTGCCTGATTATTAATACGTATCATTATAGCTTGTGTAATAAAGGTTAATTATAATCATTCTGATTAAGATGCAGTAAAATTCTAAACGAATACTTGCATAAATAATTCCTCTGATGGAAAATTGATAAAACATCGAGTAAGTAGGAAATCATAAATCATGATCCCAGAGAATTATAAAAAAAAAAAAGAAGTTGTGCTTGTTTTCCGTACAAATTGCAGTCGTTAACGTACTCTTACTGATCGAATACTCAAGATTCCCACAACGAGATACACACAACGAACATCACAGAAGTCTGCTTTCGTGAGAGACTGATCTTCTATCGTCCAATAATTTCATCCTTAGCATCAACGGGATCGCGGCTGCGTTTCGACTCTCTGGCGCATCGTCTCGGTGTACTCTCGGCAACCCAGTGATTTGTAATAATAAAATACCCTTTATCTCGGGGTCTTACGCAGCACGATATTCAATCGGACACCCTCCACCGCTCGGGACTGGTCCCAAAAATTCGATAAATCATAACCCAATTTCAGAATGATATCAATCGCACAATCCTCCCCTCTCCTCCCCCGCACTCATTTCTTCTTTCTCTCTCTTTCCGTCTCTTTTTAGCTCATTCGCTTGCCCTCGCACAAAGATACTTCGTTTCGAGCGCAGCATCCGTACTCTCTCCTCTCATTCTCTCGTGGTTCAAGGCACGATTTATAAAGCAAACACCGTGCGGCACCCTGCAATCAAGCTGCACAACGCGCCTCTTCGGTTTACCGGCTGTCTTTCTCTCTCTTTCGCCTCCTCTCTGCCTTTATCATACGCCTCTTCGTCGTGTATCGAATCGGCCGATCGGCACTTATACACCGCGTATCTCATACCTCCGAGCGCGTTTACACCGTACTTAGGACTCACTCGGCAGAGAATAAATTAATAGTTTCTCCGGATAACAGCTGGAGCATGGAGTTTCGACGATTGCCAGGGACGCAGAGATCGATTCGTGGGCGCACGAACCTTTCCAGGTCGCGATTGGTCCACCTGCCAATCGCAATTTCCAAACTTCCGCAATTTCTTAGTAGACGAATAGTTTTTGCTCATACTGAAGTCAAAAAGTATCAAGATCGGAGAAGATTCGAATAGCAGAAGTAGTAAACTATATATGTAGAAAAATTTTGAAAAATAAAAGAAATTAAATTGGATCTTTTTTTAAGAATCCAAAGAGTTTTAATATTGAAAAAATAATTGAAGGCTGCGACAGTAGATTATTCCACATCTTGAAAGAAATTGAATTCTAAAATTAATTACTTTAACTTTAGGGTTCATCTTCTCCGTTTTACGTTTCTCCACATTTTTACAAAATGTAGGTTAGCTCGTTGTTACAGCAAACCCTATAATTTATAAATTTAATGTTTCTAAAATTTGCAAAATACGACCATCCCATCGCGGCGTCTGAAGTTGTTTTTGTATAATTTCGGTTTACAGAGAGCCCGTCGCGCGCGTGCGATCCTCCAGGAGGATCCTCGTGATCGATAATGACTCGGAATAATCGGCCTCAGTCCGGATACAATCGTGAATGCCACGCATCTGAAACGCAGATATCCAAGATTCGCTCTTCGTGAAGTATAAATTAGCGGTTCTCTCCCGAGATAAATTAATAGTTCTGTAGACAGCTGGCATAGAGTTTCGAGACGATTAGTACGTACACGCGGTGAGCACGAACGTCTGTTCGTGTTCGATTGTTATCAGGAAACGGAACGCGCGGCGATTTCATGCCCGCACCGAACAGGGAAGAACAGGGCCGATCTTCATTAGCTTGTTGTCGGTCGTGGGTTTCGAATCCCGCAAATTTAATTACACATTTAAGTGAAACCCTCGCGTCGTTTTAACTATCACTTATTCTAAAATTCTTTACCTCATAATTTCGCATGTCTCTCGGCGAGTCGAGATTCGCTTTTCTCATTAATTTTCTTGCTGACGATTTCTCCGCTGACCAATTATAAATTTCAGTTATAAACAAAATTCCGTTGTATCGCAACGACTTTATCGAAGGATCTGTTGGAAAATTTAATTAATTTTATCTGAGATCTACAAGATTTTACAAGATCCAACCTTCAAGGGGGTCTCACCAAGAAAATAAATTTTTAAGAAACAAAGTCAAAAAATATGGATTAGTATTATACGGAAAAAATATTAGTTGCACAGCAAGAATCTGTGATTAAATCTTAAGCTGTATACTACTGAAATTTAACTACCACACAGATTCTTGTTACTGCAGCTGCTAAACTTTTTTTCGTATATTAGACGCCACGCACAATGCTGCCACGCGACTAGGTAACAAGCTGACATATTTCTCATCCTCATTTTGTCAAAGTAACATCTTCATTTTAACGTCAAAATGGACTTTACAAATGATCCGAACAAAAATGCGTAACTTCTTAGGGATCGAAGGACACGAATGCCTTAACAAAAATTGCTTTTCTTTGTGAAATCTATTATCTCTTAAAATTAGTTCCAAATCTTCAAGCATCCTACAATGTATACTTATACATTAGATACGGAAAATTGTTTGAATAAAACATTAGAAATGGAAAATTCCAATGGCAGAACAAATGGAGACTCTTTCTCTACGGCACATTTTAAATAAAAGATCATTTGTTATCCAACGTTTACAAGGAAAGGACATTCAATAAGTGTCGCGGTTCAAAACGATTCAAAATCTTATTTCTCTTCACGCATCCGAAAGAAATAAAAACGTTACACGAAACAAATTGTAGAAAACAAGACCATATTTAAAACTAAACCTTCCTGGAACCTTTACGTCGGTCATGCTTTTATTAGACATACTGTAAACCTACATAACTGTACACGCCGCTTTATTCTTCGTGATTTTTTTTATATTAAATACATTCCATTGTTTACAACGGCCTCCTAATTTAATGTAAGAGATAGGAACTCTTTTTTTTCCGTGCTCGAGTAAATCGAGCGCTCGTGATATTCGCAAAAAAGCGATCATTATCTTCCGCAACGGCAATTCCGCGAAATGGCGGTCGTCATAAAGTTCCGAGATGCGAGCAAGGATGTAAGTCGAAGAGGGACCACGCGATGATCGGACGATTCTGACTCAAAAAAACGCTCGACTTTAGTCACGAAGGTATCCTAAACGTTTGACGAGTCATGTCGTAAACCGTTTTGCGGAAGAGGCAGCTCCATTGGCCTAGACGAAGGGATTCGAAGAGAGGATCGACTCGCAGGAGGTGACTTCGGGAGCCGCGACTAAGCCTAAATGTCAAGGCCCCTCTGCAGACATGAAGAGGATCGAACCCGGGGCCTCGATTGCCGAGATTTGAGCGCGGGATTTGCGAGGAACCACGGGTAATCGCCTATGAAGCGCCTAATGACAGGTCATTAATGAATAGCCGATCGTTTCGTAAACCGCAGGCAGGTAGAGCCACAAAGTAGCCGAAAGTATAATTCGCCCGGCGAATACAGAATTCTATCCTCGTTCCAGCACGAACTAGCTGGTCTCCGAAACGCGGGCACTTTCGCGGAAACCAGCGCAGACATTGTAAAAAAAATATTCAGAGCGATCCCGCGAACGTAAATCGACGTAATCGCTATAATAACGGGAGCGCTCTTGAGTAAAATTTCCGACATTGTAGAGATGCAAAATACAATTCCATCCAATGTACTTCGAAGATGTTGTCGAATAACAGATTGTAGCCTACACAGAAAAAAATGACTATCAAATCAACAATTTATTGTTTCATATATAAGCAAGAATATAAAATCTTCTTGAAAGAATTTAATAATCTTGATCAGACATAATTTGCTTACATGAAGAAACAAAATTTCTTTATGTTAGCAAATTATGTCTCTTTGAGATTATAAATACTTCCAAGGAGATTTTATATTCTTGCTTATATATGAAACAATGAATTGTTGATTTGATACTAATTTTTTTTTGTGTAAGAAAAATATTTAATTGTTGAAAAAAATAAACAAATAAAAGGTGGAAAAGTTCCAATTTATTGAAAATAAGCGTGTGTGTGTGTGTGTGTGTGCGTGTGCGTGTGCGTGTGCGTGTGCGTGTGCGTGTGCGTGTGCGTGTGCGTGCGTGTGTGGAATTCCTATCGAAAAACATTTATTTTCTTTTCTACATTTAATAGAACCTTCAGATTACGCCTTAATGTTTAGTAAAACTATTTTGGCTCAGTTGGAATTTCTTAACTTGAAAGTACGAACTTGAGAGCATTACTCTAATTTCATGCTTTAATATGGCCCATGGCAATTAACAGCTAAATGTGAAAAATGCGCAATATTTTAAGTATTTTAAAATCAATTTTCTTTCGAAACTTGTATCGCGGAAAAATATGTTTGAAAGAGCATTCTTTTAGAAGAATTATTGTAGCTACCTAGCAACATAAGTCACTGACTTGTGCTGTTTTTCATGTAAATGATAGTTTAGCTAAATAGCAGAATTGACTTCTAAGAAAAAAATGTCATAGTTTTTTTTTTTTTTTTTTTAAAGAAATCGTGTATCTGTACCTGTTCTGATTCTGAATTCCCTAATTCCAATTTCAACAAAAATTGTTATGTTGCTTTCTAAATGACCGATTTAAATAAATTTCACATAACTTCGAATTAAAGGAAATTTTTTTCACTAATTCTATAGCTTTTATTTATAAAAATCCTTTATTTGCAAAAGTAAAATTAAAATGTAATATAAATTTATATTTATTTCCTTCGAGAAGGAAGAGGGATCATTAGAGTGCAAGAAGCGAAAAGTATTTCCTCTCTCGAATGTCAGAAAGTTGCTATGCGGTGGACGCGGTCCGAATCCGTTTCGTTTGCCATGATATATGCCCAATTCCACCCGTTCTCCCCCGGCGATGATTACAGGTTGCTCGTGCATTAGACCCGTGTCTAAAACAAACCGCTCCCACATCTACTAACAGTTTAAAGCCGCGGGGCGTGACTGCCGATGCCCTGTCGGATTTCCTACGTATACCACCGGACTCCTATTGCGGCCGCTATCCGCTATTTGGGCTTCGACGTCAATTGAGGGATCGAAGGATCGATCGCGGAAGTTATACGCAATATCGCGGATACTACGAATATGTCACCGTCACAGATATATCGAAATCAGCCTACGTCTCGACGAAAGACGAATCGATATAACTCCTGGATTTACCGTGAATTAAAATTAAAATTTGTTTAATGACAGCGAGTAATATATGTTTATGAATAATTAGCATTGAATAAAATTATATAAACTCAATTGATAAATGAGAATAAGAGGTACGAGTCTGTGAAGAATAATTGTGTGTCAATAACTTGGATGTAGAAAGTGGAAATAGCATTTCTTTGTGTTCCAATGACTTGGCTGTAGAAAGTGGAAATAGTATTTCAAAAAGAGCAGAAAGAACTTGTGGAGCCCCTCAATATTTAAATTAAAAATTACGTCGTGTAATTTGCACAATATTTGCAGATGCGATTCTTTTCTTGCCATAAATTTCTAATCAATTATGCGCATAACAATGCTCGATAGTTATCGAGTTCTTCATCGTATTTTTGTTTAATCGAAATTTCCCAAAATATAACAAAGATTGTTTTTATAAGATAAAATTAAAAATAAAATGTCTATTAAATACTATAGTATTATAAATCATTTCTGTAATAATAAAATTAAAACCCACTTTAAATGCACTATAATTTGCATCAAATTTCATAGGATAAAATATTATTTATAATTTTACATATCATGTGTATTTCTGATACATTTTAATTTTTTAAAATATTTTAATATACTTTTTATTGATCTATACATTTTAATCTTTTAAATGCTTTTCGTATTATACGACCCATAAGATTATAAATTTAATTCTATCCTAAATTCTTACACGGTTTTTATCATCCAAAATGGACTTAATTAAGAAGCTATATACATTAATTTACATTAATTCAATTAGCATTATTTTCATATAATAACAAATTTTTTCCATCAGATTTATGACTTGCAATTTTCTTGATTTAACGAGCCCGAAGCGTAAAATTTGCGATCTTGTCTTTCTTATTTGAGAGCGAGGATATCTCGAAGTACGTTTTATATCATCCGCAGAGTCTCCGCCTACATTAACTGTCGCGAACGGAATGACGCGAAGAGAATGACTTGCGATCGCAGGGTAGCTGCTGAAGATGCCATTGATAGCGTCCTGGTGGAGGTGCGCTGGCATTCATCACCGTAGGACCTATCTGCATGAGTATCGCGATTCTCTTCGTTATATCGCTGGACGTCTATGTCTTCATACGCGCTGCGCGTTGTCCGATTCGCATTAGCGTTATTTATCGCGAGCGTGAGCCGCAAGGTCGAAGGTGTACGCACGTAACCGCGCACGGTTGTGTTCTTCATATTGGAAAATAAGAAAAAAGAAAAGCAAAGTACAACATGCCTGTGGCGTGATTCGCATAAGGAACCATGCGCGATCGAGGCGTTTAACCTTGTATGACCAAATTTTTAAATCACGATAACGAAACGTACGCGTTTCGAGCCTCATGCGATCTGGAGTACTTGTAGAAGTGCTCCTCCCTTTTGTTACAAAATTAAAAATATCACAAAAGAATAAACTAAAGATATAAACTTTCATAAATTTCGAAAGAATTATTTGAATTAGGGTTTAAAATTCACGCTACTGCTGTTCGTATAGATATGTCAGAGATTGAATGGACAGTCGGCGGTACGTATTTTCTAAAAGCGAGGCTGTTCAGGAAAATTAGGACCTCTGAGCACCTTGCGTTTAACACGAGACTTCTCTCCACCTGCGATTATTCCCTCGCCTCCTCCTCCTCCTCCTCCTCCTTCTCCATGATCATATAGTTAGACGGACATATTACGGAGATCATTATAACGCGCGCGCGGTCGAATTATTTAGTGGAGTCTCCATCGGAATTAGAGGGTCCCGTCATAGGAATTCTGTTTTTCTGCTGCCTTCTGGGGAAGGAGGGTGTATATAATCAACATGTCAAAATAGTTTCTCGAGTAGAGCCGGTCCTACGCTTCTAATATATATCGTTTGAATGAGAAGAACGAACACCAGGAATGTAAAACTGCGCCGCGGGCCCTCGACACGTCATTTCGAAAATTAATCTCCGCGAGAGCTCGCTCCCCCGCCCCCGTTATAATGTATTATTATAGAAAAATTCCGTAAATACGAGTATGTTATGTGTATGTTATGAAAAATATGTGTAAAAAGTGTATATATTTTTGTTATTAATCAATTCTTGCACTTATTGTTCATATAATTGTACATATTCTTTTTATATAGTTTAACCATATTCCATGATAATTGACAGATCATTTTTACGAGGGATAATTGAGATACTTCCTTATTTTTTTCCAATTTCGACATAAATTTCTGAAATTTTTTTACATCACAGCTATTAAAAAATAAAAAATAATAGTGCAGAAAAAATCATTATAATTAGGAAAAAAATTTTGTTGGAACGTTTTGACTTTGATTCCTTTATTGTCAATTGATTTGACACACATTTTGCCTCGTTAGATCTGAAATCCTTGAATTATTAAATCTATTGTCAAAAAAAATTAAACTGTTTCAAAGAAATTTTGTAGGAGCAAGACAAATAGACATATGGCCAAACTAACGTTGTCAAATTATAAAATAATTTGCTATGTTGCACAACTTAATAAATATAAAATAGTCAAGCGATAACTACGATACTGTGGTGAAAGGAATGGAGCCGAAAAGGGGAAATCGAGATAGAGAGAGAGAGAGAGAGAGAGAGGTGTACGGGTCAGGCGGTCTCCCGGGGTTAAATGAGAGGGCGTTGATTATGAATTTTGAAGGATTCTTTAACCGCAGCGTCTTTAATTAAAGTTAATTACCGTCAGAAACGCCGTTCGCTACCCTAAACGTCGCTAACTCTCGTCTCTCGGCGTTACAGAACCGTATGATTACAGAGTAAAATGGTCGCGTGATTGATCTCTCGACTCGAATGTACAACATGCCTCATTTGAACTCGTTTCTCCTTTTCCTCTGTCTACTCAAACCAAGAGGCAAAAGGAGTAAGAAAAGATTCATACTGGAAACGCGCTATAGCTAAGTGGCAAAAACAGATAAATCAAACAAATAAACTAAATAAATAACTGCATATACTTATATTTTATTTTTAAAACTGTCCAAAACATAAACTTAAAATATATGTAATAATAATATTAATTTTTTAATTGCTATTCATGCACATATAAATAATATACATAGAAATTTATATATAAAAAATTACCTGACATGGCTTTATTTCACTTTTCATCAATTTTTGATCATTCTTTCTCATGCTTATATTAAGGCTCAAATATAACGCTTGAATTGAGACAGCGAAAAATGTCGAATCCTCGAAAAGCAAGGTATCGCGATGCGAGACAACGGAGATGCAGGATCGAGGCGTGTCCTCAACGAGATCGAGATCGACGAGCCTCTTAATACCTGGAACGGGACACGCCGCATCGTCTCCCGCGAACGACGCGCCAAGAGAAAAAAGACAGAGGAAAAAATAAATCAAACGACGGATTGGAAGGGGTGGAAGGGGGAGGCAAAGCGCTAATAATAATAATAAACAACGATATCGACGGGGATTAATGCTCATCTTGATAGATCGCGTGATATACGATCAGGACTTCAATTTCGGCCGCGATGCGCGAACTCTCCTCTCGCATAACCGGGCGGCATGAATAATTCAGGCCAAAATAATAATGTGTGCACGTGCTATAATCATACAAGTCAAATATAATTACACCGAGGCAGGACGAAAGCAGCCAAAGAGGATTGACGGGGGTGGGTCGCGAGCAGTGAAATATCAACGTGTCGCGGGTCGCGGGTCGCGGGTCGCGGGTCGCGGGGGCGCACCGTTATGAACAACGTAACTCGCGATGCTTACGCTCACCAAATTACAACCGCTGCTAATGATTAATTATGCTAATGATTACTCTCTTGCACTTGTGCCCTTAAACGAAAAATCTAGAGAGATGAAGCGAACCCATAAAAATTTCTACGAAATAATTACGCACGTCGCAAGATTCTCGCCCTTTCTCCTTTCTAGTCTTATAGAAATTATTGTAATCGGCGAAACGATCGAATTAAATGTTACGGTAAGTGTGGCAGTAATCCTCCTAGAGATAGGGGGACGACACCCACGCTCGCAGGTGTGAATCTACCCGGTTCGTTCGAACAAGCAGCCGTTTCTCGCATACGGACGTTGTCGAATTGATTCTCGAATCGGTTCCACAACAACGGCGTGTTTTCGACTATGCCTATCTGATTCCATCTCTTTTTCGGTGTCTCGACCAATGAATAATACATGTCTCAATTACTAGCGTTACTGTCCCGCCAATGACGGATCAGAACGGCATAGAGAGATTTCTCAGCGAATATATACTATAGATCCTTTATTATAATAAAAATCAGTCTGCAGGTAAATAATATTTTGTATCATGCATCATTTGTTATTTAACTGAGAATTGATTTGAATAAAAGATCTTAGTTAGATAATTAGATTTTAATCATTACATTAAAAAACTATTAAAAAATTAAATGCTAAATAATAAAAATTGAAAATCAATAAATAATAAAATATTACTATTGAATAAAAATTTTAATATTTAACAGTTTTTTTCTTAATTTTTAAAAAGGATATTTATCATTATTTTATAATAATTAATAGCTATATCAGAAAATGTCAAATTCCTGACGTCGTCTCTCATCATTACTCTTTTAATAGAATCCTCCGCAGCTTTAACTACTCATTACTATGTTATCACTCGTGAAAAATCACTCTCAAGGTATTTCACGATTCTTCCACATTATTACGTAATTACACATCGTTTCAGCGCATTAGTTTAGCGTGGAATCGAGCGAGTCTCTCGATGAACGCGAGTAGCCGGTTTTGATTAAACATCATCCAGGTATTTATGATGATCTGCCAACCGGATGTTATGAGAAAAAATACGCGCCTGATGCACGCCCTTACATACTATATATGTGTATCCATATCATCATCACGAAGTTAAAGATTGCCCATATCCGGTAAGAACGTTACGTCCGATTTTTATTTATTTTGCATAAACGTTTTGACAAATGATGCTTAATTGGCACTGATATCAATTCACAGGTACCTACTTGTACTTGTTGCAAATAACATTATCGCTCTATAGAGCACTTAATGCAAAGTTGAACGATAGAAAGACATTAAAATTATGTTACCTTTCTATTCCAATGTGTTATCATTAAGTACATGATGCAGAAGTATCTTGTGATTCATTAATGAATGCTATTGAAATAATAAATAGAATTTTTAAAGCCCCTCTTTTTAAAATAGTTAATCTTCAAAGAAATCTTTGGTTTATTTATTTTTCTTAAACTTGTCCTCGTTTGACAAAAATATATCACATAATTAATAAAAGTTTGATAAACTAAACTCGAATTATTAATTGGACAATTCGATAGGTTACAAAAGAGAGCAGAAATTAAGTCAGACACTGATACAGATATGTACATGTCGTGTTCTCGAAAACTTAGCCACCTCGTTTGATACGATCGCGCCCACAAAAAGAATAAAACGGCAAATTAATTTGCTCCCGGGTATGCTTTATCTACCGTTTGAATGCAAATCGGCAGCAATTCGTCTTGCTCATTCCGTTGCCATGGGCAATAAAATGTATTCGGGAATTAAGACATTCGCCAGCCAGATATAATAATTCGTCGAAAAAAAAGAAAGAAAAATGACTCATTCTGGAAACAGTTAGGATCATTTATAAGATATTATCTTCTAAATATTTTATTTTATTCATATTAATATTGTATTTGATTTATGGATATCATTTTTATCAAGAAGATTAAAAGATACGACAGTATCATCTTTTAACTCGTCTCTTCGCACACTCAAAAAAGAGTGTTTAATTTTTTTAAGATATTAAAACATCTTGTCTCTGTCTTTTAAATATTTAAAAATGTCTTATTATAGTTTTAAACAGTGTTTAGATTTAAAATTCTAAAATGTTTATAACTAAAATCTTGAACAATTTTTAGTGTTTTAAATATAAATACCGTTTAAAACATTTTTAGTATAAGGAATGAAGGCAGAAATAAAATTTAATATTTTAATATTATCCTTAAAATATTAAACACTTCTTTCTTGAGTGCGTGTTTCTCTTCGAAGTAAACTTCATATAATATATCACCATGTACCCGTAATACATCGCAAAACGTTTGTAACTCGAGTTAGAATCGTATTCCCCGGTCGTTCCTTTTATCCGGCTTACATCTGCCGGTCCGAGGAGAATAAGCGCATCACGTGCCGCCTATTAATAACGTCAGACGAATAAAACTTTCCGCGGTATCTGCGATTGTCATCCTGTGACGCGACAAATTCCGCGACGCCACACCAAAATCTCCCGAATCATCCTGATCATCCTGTCCCTTGCTACTATAGTAGCACTGTTTTGACTTTCACTGAATATCGGCGCTTCGCTCCCGTACGCTTCGATACGCCTTACGATTCGATTCAATTGACATAGCAATTGACATCCACAGTCGTAAGACTATTAAAACTGTTTGATCAGTTCTTCTGTTTCTACTTAAGAAATAACTTTTGATAAACTTATCACTACATCGTATACGTAATATATCTCGAGATTAACGAATTTAAACTAGTCAAAATAAACTAGTTGCTCATGGTTTTTTAAATTTTCTGTAATTTGTATAATAGTAAAGTTGGTGTGTTGCAATTGATACTTATTAACATTTATAAGTTATAAAGCAAATACGTGGAAAGAAAAAGAGAGCTATCAGATAGAGGTTGATTCTCTCGAGAATCTTAGATCTCAACTGGTCTTAAGCAGTCCATTCTCGTATCATTTACTCTATAAAAATCACAAACGACCCGATTCCTGTTCCTACCCGATCCCTTTTGTCCCCCCAAATTCGTCGGAAACGTGATCAACATCGCAGAGCGGGCTCTCACAATCTAAACTCCATCTTCCCGCTGCTCTTCCTGCTCCTTCACGTATATATTCGTCCGCGGGAAAACGGGCCCGACCAGTCGCTTCCCCGTGGGCCCGGGGAGCTTGAGTCGAGACCAGTCGCCTCGGCTCGGTCCCGCAGTGTCCTCTTCGGCACATATCACCGCGTCATGGCGACCGCGATTTCGGGCCCCGCCGTCCCGCGCGCGAGCGTACGTGTCGCGCATCTGATACAGCCGTAACAAATGACATCGTCGAACCGGCGTATAGTCGCCGGCTGACTATCTCTTCATCTCGCGGACGACGGCGACGGAGCAAGTATTGTCGATCCCGACGCCGCCGCGGGCCCACTTGGGCCCGGGACAACAGTTGGTCAGCATAAGAATCGTCATAGGACCGTTCACGTCGACGAACGGTCAGGGCGGTCAGTAGTTTCGCCGCGGTTTAAGGGTGGCTTAAGCGGCCCCTAGTTAGAAGACATGACGCCGGATTATGAGCCCGATGTCGGAGCCTCACGGGGAGGACTTTCGTTGTAACACGTGTTGCTAACCGGTTCCACCTTAATTGTCTTAAACGAGCACCATCATAATTCTGGGTTTATCTCTCGGGGCGGCAGCGCCGAGCGT
>QKQZ01034683.1:0-48788 GCA_003595255.1 Solenopsis fugax
CGGCATCATAAGTCGGGAGTGGTTTGAGGGTTGGGTGGGTTGTTGGGGTGGCGAGGGTCCCTGGAGGCGGCGGGCTAAATATATCCACCCCCGACAACCCTCGAGGGAGAATGTCAAGACAACATGGCCGACGCCCGTCATCCCGTTAGCTCTATGTATACAGTAGTTCGTGTTCGGCTACGTTGGCAGACCAAGAACATTCAAAGATTGCGACGTCATGTTGTTGAATGCATATACAAGTTAGTAAGCAGTTTCGAGTTACAAATTGTCAAGCTTACTTTCGCAAATTAACGTGCAATTCTTGGCGCAAAGTTTTCCTGACGTTTTCCCGTTTTCTTTCTTTCTTTCTTTCTTTCTTTTTTATTGTAAATCAGAGCGCGAGTATTTATTTTGATCGATGACGAGTATTTCATTCGCGAGCGACGTTAAACGCTTTTTCCTTCTTGCCGGTAGCTCCGCGAGATTATGTTCTCGAGTCACGGATGAGTGCAATCGCGAGGCGGAGGCTCGTAAAAAAAACCCCGTCGGCAAAATTTACATTATTGCCCCCGAGACCATTTAGGTAATCTCGGAATTCATCGCTCGCAATCGGATTTCAAAATAAAAAGATACGGAGAGAAAGAGGACACGACGGGAGGAGCAGCCCGCCAACGAAGTTACGTTTCGCCTTTTCGGGAACGCACCTGCTGCTCGATTGTACGTCGCCGTCGTCGCCGCATATCGTGTACCGCCGTTGTTCCTCGTTGTCGGCGCGAACGAACGAAGCGCGCGGCGGGTGCTGAGCGGGACCGAGAGGGAGCAAAGAAATATAACAGAGATTAAAAGTCATAGTAGAGGAGGTCGAGAGAGGTCGCCTGTACAGCAGCGGGACGAGAGAGGTCGAGAGGAGAGCGCGGCGATTGTGGCCGCCGCGACGAGAGGAGGACGTTCGGGTCGAAATTAGCCACCCTCAGGATTACCCTGAATTAACAAATTGAAAAAAAGTCACCTTCCCCTCGGGCACGGTTCTTAAAGGTGCCCGTCCGAGCGCTCGCCTTCGCTGCGCGCATCGAGCGCCGCTCTCGGGCTCCTTCGGCTTAAAGCACGATCTTCGCCGGGATATCGGACCAACAAATTCATGCAAATGCTACTTGGCTCCACCGCGGTCGCGATACGTACGTTCCCGTGTATATCTGTGTTGGTATAGCCGCTGGTACAGCGATAACGCCGCGTATACAGCGCGGCATTATACACGATACCTACGCGGCGATGCGCTTAAGCACGAGCGACACGAACAAATTCTCCATGACGATTTTGATAGGAGTCTTTCCCCATTATTGAAACGCGTGAAATTTTATGGTACGTGCTGATCGGACACCTGTCGATATTTAATCCATTATAACATCGTTAAATCGAGAAGAAGAGAGAGCCAGAAATGAAATTAATATTAATGAGAAAAAAATCGAAAATTCATTCCCTAAAGGAAAAAGAGAGCAATATTGTGTTGACTCACGATTGTTCCAGTCAATCTTCTTCTCATTCTCAAATAATTCAGAGTAGTTTTAAACTACTTAGCAGGATAATTTAATACGGTTAGAAATTCAAAAGTTAACAATAGTGGTAGATAATAGTGGCTGTTATCCTGATTATCACGTCGTATTTAACATTTAAAATTTTATTTTGCGGAGCACTAACGAGAGAGAAAGCGTTCGCGCTACCATGAATATTATGCTGCGGACATATCTTACATTGCGCGGTCATATTTTGCTCGATATATTACAAAGACATATGTACGAGGCTGTGAATGGGCACCTACAATGCAGACATATGTATATATGTCCTCCCAGCAATAGTCCGTGTTTCGGAGCCACTTAACGTTTTACTGCCTCTTCTCAGTATCTATCGTTATCGCTACACGACCATGGAAACACTAACGAGTACGCGGGCACTTAACGGATCTTGTGTGATCGTAAAAAACAATATATCCTCATCGATTTTCTTCTGAATGGAAACAACGTTAACTACAATTAATTTCATATTTTACAACGTTTACATAAGATGCGCGTTTTCTTCTTCAATCAGATATCGAGAGTATTGACAGGTTTTCGGGGGAAATAAAGTGTTGTCCCTGGATTTTCCTCTTTATAATTTTGTTTTGACTCCTGTATATTCAAGTAAGTGTGTCCAACAACTGCGCGCTACAACGCTGTACACGGGGCCTTTCCGCGATACGTGCCACGACTGCGAAATCTTTTTCGTAGGGCCGGCATGAAATAACTGCATCGGCGAATTGTCTGCATTAAGTATTCAAAGGGGAGGTGAGGGACCAACGAGATGGCTACGCGTGCGTATATATTACGTACACCCTAAGCCGTTATCCGTTCCAGAAAGTGGCGAGAGGCCGGGTTTTGTTCTCTCTCGATTTCCTCTCGTTTCGCAGTCACTCGACTCCACCGATACGCCGATCGATTCCAGCCGGACAGAGACAAATGCCGGATCTAAAATTCGATGGGCAGGCACACTTCGGAAACTGAATTTCCATGCACGCGAAAGTTCGTTGCGTGTGCATGTGCATCCATAGTATTTTAATCATCGCGCTTGTGAACCTTTACCGGAAACTCGATGAAGTGCATAAATAAATATTGTATTGTAACTAAAAATGTATCCTTTATTTATTATTAAAATTGAGATAGAGAGAAAATGCTAGGACAACAAAACTAACTAAGAAAAAAGTACATTTAGCTTTAAACTCTTGTAATATCTTAGTACGCAAAGTGTATTTTGGAAAAATGGGAAAGGGATCTTGTTTCGTAATAAAAGTTGGTTGCAAGCAATAAGATCCGCTAATTGTTGTACTACATAACATTAACACGAACGTGTCGGAAACCCAGATGCGATTTCGATCTGTAAAGGAGTGAAGTAACCAGGTTCGCGAGGAGTGTTGAAGTATACGTGAAATCGTCCACCGAATCGTGAGAGAAACAGAGAGACGAGCGATGGAGGTGGAAAACGAGTGAGTGGCCATAAACTCGGGTGTCGTTTGCGTTTTCTATTTAGCCATTTCAGTTCACCCCACCCACCATTCCTTTTACAGTCTTTTTCCGTTGCTCTCTTGGTGTCGTCCCAACAGACGAGCGACTCGAATTGAATTCCATACGATTCGGGTAGTTGGATTTACGTTGATACTGAACGCGCACGCCGTTCCCCCGTCATTGAACTCATCTGGCATAAGCCGGCGAAAGGCGTGTGTCGATGCTTCGATTGATACCGTTCGATGCGATATAAATGAGTCAGACGATCGTACGTTTTATGCGTCGTATGTAACATAACAACATTTACAAAAAAAAAAAGATTAAATAAACCAACAATGATGTCGTTTTATTCGAATCGATTAAAAGAATTTTTTAATCGATTTATTTCTGACCATATATAATTTACAAAATCGTGAAAAGGGACGAATAAAAGTCAAGGCAGCTCGCGCTGGTCCTTTTTCAGACGCGTACGTAGCGGTGCGGAGTCCTCGATTGGTACCTATTTTCGTGGGACGAGCATGTACGCAAGAGTGCCTATCGGGAGAGCGCCGTTTGCCGTACATTTATTGCCTCCACCGTCCTCCGCGCTTGCTCCGGGGTTACGACGTTATATTTGATATTGGATAGACTCCGTATACGTATCATTGGCATCGTAAAACTTGCCGTAAATAATATTAAATAAATGTAATACGCCCGGTAAAATGCCGCTTAGCCCGACTCGTGGATGTCGTCGTATGGCGCGACGTATCTCACATATATGGAAAGTTTAATATTCCCGTTCCTAGGAGAAAGTAAGGAGAAAGTTTTATTATATATCGTATAAAAAAACCCTAGTGGACTATGTTTTTACACATGCGCCCTGCCCGCAGCCGATGTGTTTCATGTGGATCTAAAAAAATACTCTTGTCCTGATCCTTCCGCCAAGTCTACTTTCATTTCGAGATGAAAGATAGCAAGTACAGAATACAGCTACATTATTGCTTGCCTACTTATCACAATAATCACGTTTATTTCACAATATTATAAGATATAAATCTTTCTCTCTCTCTCTTTCAGAGTAGAATAACAATATAAATTAAATAATGACATTATGATTAAGCCATTAAATCTGATACTATAAAAATTCAAAATAACCAAAAGTAGTGATATAATTTCAATTTTTTAGTAAAGACGTGTATATAAATTAAACTTAATCAAAATAAAATTTAAAAAATTATTATTTTTCATATTATTCAAATAATTTTTATATGTCAATAAAAAATGGATATTAAGAGAACGTATGAATTTTTATAGTTTTTTAATACTTCGGATAGATGATGGACAGTCACGAGCGGTGATCCCTGAAAGTGAACGAGGTGCGAAAACATGGACACATTTATAACCATCGTAAAACATGTCAGTTAATTGAGTGTTGAAGCAAGTTTGGTACGCGATATCTTGGAAAATAATTCGAGCATTGAATCGCAATACGTATTCATTATTTAATATCGCTATAATATGTTTTTATATTTATACGACAATTCAAATTACACATTATAATAAATCGAAGATTCTTTTTGTATAGAGCACTAAATTTTTTGCAGATAAACGATCATTCACAAATGGAATATCTCAAACATTCTCTGTTTCTTTCCCCGATCGCTATTTAATTTCAGAAATGGTGGGCCGTCACTCACGTCCTCAGACTTCCTACCGAGCGAAGACCCGTTGCAATTTTCAAGACACAATCGTACATTTCCATTTTCCCTGGGATCCCTCGCTGCAGGCGCACACCAAGTCGCGGAGCTCGCCGGTCCGCGCGGAGAGTTACGCCACTACATCTTCGGTATGAGGTAGCGCACGCTTAAGGGCACGTACTACCATAGCGGTAGTGGAGCCGCGAAAAAAATGAGTCTTCAAAAAGAACCGCGTCGGAGAACGTGGATAAGTTTCTTCATACACGAACGTCGACGAGAATATCGACATTAGCCGCATATGCGCTGTCGTTCTCGTCGCCGTG
This sequence comes from Solenopsis fugax, assembly GCA_003595255.1. Lineage (NCBI taxonomy): Eukaryota > Metazoa > Arthropoda > Insecta > Hymenoptera > Formicidae > Solenopsis > Solenopsis fugax. Next base: position 5,011 of record QKQZ01034683.1, read on the forward strand.
GAAGGATCGTACAAGCCTCGAGCTCGTTGTTAATTGCCAGTATAATTTGTAATTCGAGAGGCAGTAGGAGAAAGAAAGAGAGATATATATACACGTGCAGATAGAGAGTGAAACGCGTGTGGATAGATAAAGAGAGGCACAGCCGAGAGGTAGAGACGCTCTTCTCGCAAAAGGAAACGAGCGTTGTGAACGGCCCTCGAAAGGAAATGTCTTTTGAGTGAACAAGAACCAGATCACGAGGACGAGCAGGGCGCCTGGCGTTTGCTTCTGACCTGTTGACCCGCCAGAGGACTGTATTTTACTGGCGGTCGCATTTGTCAGGAGGCGTCAAAACCTCATGACAAGTAAATGCTCTGTCGGCACTCTCGCCTCGCACTAAGCCCAGCAAATCGCTTGCCTGTATGAGGGAGGCATCGTCACCCGCTGGGAAATTAGCCGTTAAGTGTTTTATGTATCCGGCGACGAGAGGCACGCACAGGACCAGTGCCACGTGGTTGGTGTAAAGCTCACCAACGACGCTTGAGAACTAAGAGTTGTCCTCGTTGTAGAAATATTGTGAATTAACTACAGATAAGAGGACAATTTTCTTTATTTTGCAAAGAACTCATATTCTGTAATGAATTAGTGTTTAAAAAAATGTGAAAATTTGATTCGAGAAGAAAAATTTTGTTGCACAGTTAGAAAGACAGAGAGAGAGAAAGAGATTTTACAAAACGAAAACTATCACGTAGTATTTTCACAATTTAATTATCACGCAATAACGTTGCCACATTTCACTGATCCAGGTTTCTCCGGCTAATTTTTTCCCCGTCTTTCTGCGCTCTGCAATGTGCGGCAATCTGGCAGTCACGAGCGACCAGATCTCGTCACCAGATGCCATCTGAGTCGCCCACCTCGATAACGGGCGATAGTTAAATGCCTCATAACTAACTCAATCTGGGGCTTCCTAATTAAATATCTATCGTTTAATTAGGAATGATTTACGGACGGCAGTCAGTCAAGCAGTCAGTCAGCGAGTCGACCAGCCGGCCAGGCTGCTAGCCGCACAAGCACTGCTTGTACCATTCCATGCCTTGGCAATCAATGCAGGAATTATCCTCATTAGATCGATCCTTGGTCCGCGTTCTCCGGGTTTGCTTCTACCAACTTCTGTTCGCGAGGATTGAAGACAGAGATCGGAACAACTTGGAAGAAAGAGGAACGGAGGTAAAGAGCGGGCAAGAAAAGGAAAGAGAAAAGCTGCAGAGAAATCGGAGGCGAGGAGAAGGACGAAGCAAGCTATTAGATCGAGAGCTGGTTGCGTGCAGCTCGAAGAAAAACTGGAAATCTGTGGCTCTTGACCGGCCGGATGATCTCGGGAGGGAAGGGATCGAGGAGAGGCAGCTCTGGGGGTACCGTAGGGCCCTCCATGTCCTTCCTTCCTCCCTCCGTCCCGCTTCCTCCTTCCTATCTTTCTTCTCTCCGACAAAAAGGAGTCGCTGACTGCGAGTGACAACTTAGCGAGCCGGAGCTCACCTCGTCGTACAGTTGCCCGGCCACACACAGACTGTCCCGGCGTTATGACACGTCTTTTCCTGCGATGGAATTCCGCGAAGGACTACTTGAGACAAGGATCTCTTTCGTCGAAACCGCTATGCGCATTGATTATTAATGCAAGATACAATTTACTTCGATAGTGTAAACAGAAACTATTTCAATTTTTGAAGGCTCTATATACGTTATTATTTATATGGTAGAAAATCTTTTATCTCCTTGAATCACAATGCTCATCATGGAAAGAACTCTGGAAAATTTATGAACCTTTTAACAACTGCCAATCAAATTTTAAAAACAAATTACTATTGTTAATATTTTCAAAATTCTATGAAGGACGAAACATAGCCAAGCTAAGTGACTGATCGTCAGTGATAGATGCCCCTCTATCAACGATGCGCGAATACTCGACCTACGCATGCATCTATCAGTCATATGGCCACACAAAAATATAGGTAAGAGCAGCTAACACGGCCATATGTCGGGCGCGGAGGAGCTCGCGTTTACGTTACGACGTACAGTCGCCCTGGGCGACAGGGGTAGCGGTTGAAATGCGCTTTATACCCTCCGAATTTCGGTCCCTAGCACTCTCCTTCTCTCCTCTTCCATTTTCCCATCTTCTCTTTCACTCTACGTATAGACGAGGGTGCGCGAGCGAACAATGTACACATACGCAGCTTCGTTATGTGCATACACATACGAGATATATGTCTACATACATATACATCAGTTCACCTCCCCCCGCCACCCTCTGCCCCCTTCCCCTCTCTCTTTCTCTGTGTCTCTCTTTTTCTACACACTTTTGTTCCACTACTGCAGCAAGAGTAACGGATAATGTTATTTCGATTTACATATATGCGTCCGACCGTCCCCGGCTCTCGATACAGGCGATGCACGATACCAGCGATATCGTGCGACATTTTGGCATCGCTTCACGAATTTTTCCTCCCGGCTCATGTTTATTCGATAAGGTAATCGCACTATGATATTTCGGCGAATTCAATATAACTTTTCTGGCAGGAACACAAATGTGCGCTTCGTCTTACGCGAAATTCTTAAATCTCGATACCGGCAAATAAATGAAGACGAAGATAGAGCTCAAGATAGTGCCGTGACATAAAATTCCTGTCGTTCTATCCGAAGCTAAACCGCTCGCTACCGATATTTTATTCAATATCGCTATTTTTCTTTCGAAAAGTTTGCCCAATCTTTATCGACTTAGTTTACGAACGTCTTCGGACGACCCGGACTCTACGGGATTGAGTGGTTACTGCGGTGCGTAAATGGACGTAACGCGTAAAGTTTACCAGATGGGATTCTGGTTAGTCTGATCCGTCTAAGTCCGTCGAGGGGGCTTCGCGCGGAATGTCCTGTAATTGATAGCGAGCACACTGGGCTCGATGAGCCGTAGGAAAATAATAAGCCGTCGTAGTAGCTCGGCGGTACGTGATATTATTGGCTCTTTGGGGGGTGTTACTCGGGCGTCGTTGCACGGGAGGGGTGGCACGGCACAATGTATGCACCCTCGCATGCACCGCCGTACTCGGATATCTCGGTCTTAGGGTGTGTCGGATGTCTATATTCGCGCAAGCACAACATCTCGGTTCGATAAACTCTCTCCTATTCTCCCTATTTCTCTCTTCCTCTCTCTAATAAGCAAATGGCCAGCTAGCGGAGTGTTAGCGCCAACGATTTTACGGCAATCGCGAGAATGTACAAAATGAACATTATCTTCATAGGGTCGATTTTCAAACAGAGTGTCCTGCATTTTTATGTGGATGCTCACTTGCGATCTGTAGTGTATTTTAATAATGCTATTTTAAAGTAGACATGGTATCATATATGTATAATAATTGTTTATTAAGATTATACTTTAATAGAATCGTTGTGAGACTTCACGAATTCTTTTGCTTTAAAAGTACATTGATTGAGTGTCCTCGTAGCAACATCAACAGTACATCAGTCATCCTAAATGCAACGTAGACACAGAGGCGCCCTGGGGAGAGATCTTGTGCAAGTGGAATCAAGACTAAATTACTCGACGAGGCGTGATTAAATAATGTGACTCTATCGTGCATTATACCTGTATCTCCCTCGTACGTGAGTCAATTAATAGAGAACGTAATATGATTTTGATATAAAAAGAATGATTTCGACTATTCAAAAGGCAGTCAATATACTAATCTTACATCTTTTAGCTGTTCAAGAAAACAAAATTGAGGTAATTTATCGCACGACGATTTACACGTGCGTCTCTCATATTTTCCAAGTTAAGGTTGCTGGACCAAGTATAAACGATCGAAACTCCCGATGCAATAAGAAACCGGTTTCGCGTAGCACATTATTTTTTCGCCCCTCGCATCGCTGATGCGTCTCGTCACTATAGTTGACTGATTGGTTGCGTGTCTTGTTCGAAATGCTATGTTGAGATTAGACGTCGAGTTATGAACAATAGTATACGAATTCTTTAGAAATAAATTAGATTCGAAGAAAAAAGTGTCCAATCATATCAAATTTGAATGAATGAAAGAGAAAACTTCCAATCTGTTAGTGACATTCGAAACCTGGTTAGCCTTACATATACAGAGAAACTTAATGATCTAGAATATTAGAGATTCATTGAATCAATGAATTGACAATATACAGAATTTACTAATACACCATCAACATTTTTTAACACAGCCTCTTATAACAAGGCGATCATAAGATCCTGCATCGTAATTGAATCTTGCAGGTCCGAGCGAGAGAATAGGAACGGTGCGTGGACTGTAGGGATGGGGCGCGCTCAATTAGATTTGGGCGGATTAGCCAATCAAAAACTCCAATACGACAACCCCCCCCCCGCAACTAGCAGTGACATTTGATGCTACAGGCACTCTATTAGATTTGCGCCGTCGCTAACGTGATACGGAATCGAATGATCCGTGCTCTCTCTCTCGAAACGATTGTCAGTACGAGCAATTCGGTAGTCCTCGATAAGTTTCCGATTTTTGAGCGCATGAATAGTACGAGTGCTCGGAAATTACATTAAATATGGAACAAGATATTTCTCGTAGCACTAACAAATTAATGACTAATTACAGCTGCTTGTAATCATTATATAAAAATATTATATCGTTATTTTCGTTAATTTATTATTGAAACGGTAATGAGAAAAACTTTTAAAGTAATAATTTTTTTTTATAATCAATAGCTCAAGACAGAATAAACATTAAAAATTGTATATGATAGAGAACTCTCAAATAAATGAATTCAATGCGTAACTGCTCTCAAATTGATTCGTTTGCTGGAAAATAAACTGACCGAGCGCGCTGATAACAACCACGCCGCTAGTGCTACACCATCAGCGTTTAAACATGTTATTATATTCTTCATAAATATACTCTACAATTGTCACATGGAACAATTGACAAATCTAATTCTAGGTCTGACGGTATAATGTCGCATGTACGGCGCATCGCGCTATCAAAGGTGGGCAGGGAAGGTGCGTGAAAGCGCGCGTGTCACGCGAGGTGCGCGTTCGTTTACACGGGTGTGGCGAGAATGAGTGGTCGCGCGCAATTAGCTTCTTATCTTTCTCTCGGGGGCGAGTGTAGGGGTGGTGTACGGGCCGCCACGAGCCGCCGTGGTGCCGCTCGAGCGAGTCGTTTACGCCTCTGTTTTTTTGCGGAATGCACCTCGTATTCGATTCTCGTACGGCAGCCGGCTTTAGCAGCGCCGCACCGCCGTCGAAACTTTGGCTGGCTTTCCGATTAGCATGCTAATTGGCACGGCAACCCTTTAAACGGTCACTTAAAAAATTAGGGGCTGCGATCGTTCGCCGCCGCTACGTGCCACGAGCGTCGAGCGCGGTTGCGGGCGGATTTTAATTGGCGGAAGCTTTCGATCCGCTTGTACTCGCTTGACCTAATTAGCTGCAGATAAAAAGAACGAATTCGCGATATCGTGGAAGGATACGTTTTTGCATTCTTAGGAAAACTACATTATGATATATGCATTTTAGCGAATGACTAAGTAAATAAATAAGGAATACGTAATTTGTGTTTTCCATATCATACACAGAAAAAAAAAAGATTATCAAATCAACAATTCATTGTTTCATATATAAGCAAGAATATAAATTCTTCTTGGAAGTTTTTATAATCTTAAACAGACATAATTTGCTAACATAAAGAAATTTTTGTTTCTTTATGTAAGTAAATTATGTCTGTTTAAGATTATCAACTTCTTCCTAGAAGATTTTATATTCTTGCTTATATATGAAACAATGAATTGTTGATTTGATACTCATTTCTTTCTGTGTAGAATTACTGAATTTATAATATGACAAGAATTACAAAATTATTGAACGGAAAATGGCATTTATTTTAAGCGCGAATTAATAATAGCCGGAATGCCAAATAAATCTATGCCATCTGTTACAAGTATGCGATGCGCCTCGTTGTCAGTCGCGTTCATCGTTCGTCAGTACACACATGTACAAGGAAACTCGATCTCGCAGTAAGATACCCAACACCAACCCCCCGTCGTAGCATCCGCCCCGTGGGCAACAAAAGGGCAAAAAGCGGGTTTGCTACTGGTCCCTTTCGATCTCTCCCCGTCTTCTTCCTCGGCAGGAACAATTAACCGAATTTGCATTATATCTCTATCGAATTACCAGATCCGTATTATCGATAAAATTGGCAATTTGGGGTAGAGTCCTGCGCAAGAGATCTAAGATCAGAGACGCCCGTTCATTTCACGTCGGTATTATTCTCTTCACCCTCTTTCGCACAAATAGTCATCATGGTTTCTTTGCCACTGCTAATATAATACTCATTTATCCGCGCAGAGAGTACAACTTTTTATCTTTGCGTTATACTATATATTCATTACACTGAGAGAAATGTTTTGTAAAATCAATCAAAGTTTGGTTGATTAGTGATTAAATAAATTTTATAGTGATAGTTACTAAATATATAGTTGTTTTGACTAAACAATTTGTAGTCTTAACCAAATAATTATTTTCATACAACAAATTGCAAAAAGTTTTTAGTTTTTTTGTTAAATGTAACAAAGTTTTTGGTACCAGTAACTATAAAATTCATTTAATCACTACTACCAAATGATTTCTCTCAGTGTAGATTTCATATTTATTTAATAAATTATATATTTACAAAAGATCTATCTTCTTATATCAAAAGATTAACTTTTTATATGTGCCAAGCTGTGATCATTTCGATACATCTGTTCGTTCACGCATTACTATTATTAAATTGATTAAAATTTGATTAAGAAGATACTGATTAAAAAGAAATGATCAGAAAGTAAAGAGACAGGCTCTCTCAGAGATTGTAAAAAATTATTTCACGTGTCGTGCACGGGGGCAGTTCTACGGGACTGAGTTGGGTCTCGATAACGATAGCCGACAGCACTGACGATGCGAGAGGGACTCAGCCGGGGGTGACAGAACGATTGTAGCGTCACCAAGCCGTAGTGGTGTAACTTGACACCCGGGGTATACGCCCCTCTTGCACACGCCGGTCGGACAACCGCGGCGCTATCGCGGTACAAGACACGGTCGTTCGACACCGCGTGCTCGTGCACGCGTGTGTCTGTACGCAGCGTGTTAGTCATGGCCAGGCCATTACAGATAATAATGTAAGAGACGCGTATAACACGACTATCGTTGTAACTAGCGTCGCGAAATTATCGCACAGTCGGCCTGGCCGCGGCTTATCGTGACGATTTCTCGCGATTCTTTCTACTATTGTTTTCCCGCGCGGACGACGAGGCGACGATCGATATCGCCCTGGTTAATTAGTCACGATTGGTGTCCACGTAAGTTACGACGTGGCCACACGGAGATAAAGATCGCTACTCCCGCCACGAACGACGAGTCTTCGCGGTTGGAACGAATGTGAGGAATTAGTTTGAATAATGTAACGTCGCCGAACATGCGGGCGCTTAATGCGGACGAGTAAAACTCACGCGTTTGATAGAAAGTACATGTTAAACGTACACAGATCAAAATCTTATCTTCATGTATACATATAATAATGTATAATGTAGAGGTGGCATTTGCACACATAACACACGCCATCGTGCAAAAATGATACCCTTCAAGAAACGTACTAATGAGCAAACGATAGCTGAATTTTTGCACAAGGGCACATAATTTTCGATCCCCCAATTTCGTTTCTTTTGTTCGAGCTGGTGCCCATTTGCCCGTTTACGCTAAAGATGCCGCGTGTTCTAGCGATCTAGCCCGGCACATTAGTGATAATGTATGCGCGTAGCTGCAACAAATGCCGCATAAACGGTAGCGCAATCCACGTGGCGGCATAGGCGCAGAAGGGCACAGATGGTCGCCCCAGGCACTTACCAGTTACTACCCCGACACGCTGCCCCCTCCGGTCAAAGGGATCTAAGGGCCTTGGCTGGCCACTAACCGTATTTATTCACGGGGGTGGTTGAATTTACCGAGCTACTGGTGGATAAGTCGTTGCCCTAGCTCCGGGACTGTCTTAGTAGCGCGAACGCTTTTAGCAGTTCGAAGAATGTCCACCGATCAGCGTGCTATTGGCAACTACCATGAGAAATTAAAAAATCTTAACGTGTCTTTTTAAAAATAATTCTACTCTGAGAGGGTTTTAAAGAAAATTTGTTAAATTTGTCTGGCCTTAAACGATTAGCTTCAATTTTAATTAATAAGAGGAATATGAAGAACTGCTGTCTTGGTTATTTGTATCATCGTATTCCAGTCTTCGCAAGATCGAATGTTTGAGAATTTCGAGGCCGCGCAAAGTTGTGACAAAACTCGTTATTTACTAAGGTAGGACAGCCATGAGAAATACTAAAGGAAATATCTGTACACCGACGCGGTCTATCGCGTGCTGTTTAGTCTCACGCGTCTGTATACGAATGTACGTGAACGCACACGAGTACGAGGGCACCTTCATAGACTAGACAGTACACGCGTACACGCATACACGCGCCAGATCACCGGCAAGTGGTCCGAGCAACAGATAAGTTTGATTTATTTTAATTTCTCACCGGCAGCGCGCGCGGGGCTGTTAGTGTGGATTCTCTGTGCTCGGGTGAATTATTGCGAAGTTATTTTCGAGTTCGTATTGATTTACGAGCGGCTTTTGGGAGCATCGTGTGCACTTTATCGTCGTTAAAGGTGGGGCGGATAGGTACGCGGAAATACAAAAGAATTCGTCAAAATTTCAGACCAGGCTTAATCAAACGTTTTATTGCAGATATTAATGGATATCCGTTTTTTAATAGGAGAGAAATTTATGTGAAGTTTACATGTCACCGTGTCAGTGTGTACACTAATTTATTTAATTTATATTTTTAATTTTGCATCTGTTTTATTTCTTTTACTCCAAGCGTGCAAATCGTTATAAAGTTGTCGTTAACTTGGCGTCATATACAACGCGAGAAGTTACTTATCCGAGCCAACAAGACCGGGAACGAGCAGCTCTGGAGAAGGAGGACGGTGTGTTAGTTGTATCGTTGTTTGTAACATTAATCATGGAATCACCCCTTGCCCGCGGTCCATGGGTTCGGTCGACGAATGAGGCTGCGTTGCTATCGTTTACTACAGGTTTAGCTGCCGGCCGTGCTCGCGCAACCAAACTTGGCAAGTACTCGATCCGTATACAGTACGCGATAAAAATGAACATTCTAGAGATCACATATAGTAGTCTGGTTATATGTTAGCTAGGGAAATGTATCAAACATTAGTATTTAGTTACAGCACATTTTGGAAAATTTTTGTCAACTTCCACGTTGCATTTAAAAGAAGATTAATTATCGATTTTTTTTTAATTTGACGTGCTTACTTACGTTATATATGTAAAATTATTGGTACCAATAAGATTACAGTCTTGTAGAAAGATTCTTTTTGAAAGGATTAAGAATTAATGGGGTAATTTCATAGACATTGTAGGAATAGACCGAGCGTGTCTAACGTTAGGTAATGAAGATCGGGTAGAAAAAAAAGAAAGCAATTGCCGTATTTCTTTCTCTCTTTGATTCACCTAATTATCTCTTCTCTCTTTTGTTAACTGTCTTTCGTCTCTTTCCACGTGATCTTCTGCTTTTGCATTTTACACCCGGTCTTTTCTATGTCTATGGATAATTTATACGTTTTTATTATACTCTGCATTCGGAGTGCGCGCTAATAGCGCTATTTACTCTTTCTATCTCTCTCGGTCATTAGACATAAAATAAGGCTAAAGTGACGCAATAGCTGATAGCACGCTCCGCGAACACAGCCTCTGTGAGATGTGATTGGATCGATTGCGTGTGTACATTCGTATATGAGACAGCAGAGCATCGGACCGCGAATATTATTACGGCTCAACGACTTGGCTATGTCCCTCGCGTACCAGCAACGATTCCGTCAGAATATGATCAATCTCTCAAGAGGTTCTCAGCCCGCGCGCGTTATAGCCTTGTCGTTGGCAACTTATCTTCCTTTCTCGCGACCTTAATTTCTTTCTCGCAGCTGGCTTCAGTCGCGCGTCATTTGGCAGGCAAAGTAAGCGGAGAATTAATCGGGACTTAATTACCAGGTTAGGCGGATACTTGTTGCAGTGAAGCGAAGGCGCCTACTGTAGCAGGCGCGTGAGGGTGCCGTAGCGTAATAAGATTCTCTTTAATGGCATTACACGCCTCATTGGGACTTGCCAAGTCCGAAGTTCGCGCGACTTTACGCCGTGTTTGACTTAACCGGAAGTTACAACCTGTTCGCCCAACTGCATGGTCGAACAAAGTCGAACGTCGGTTTCAAGCCTCTCTAAGGGCTAAGAATTACAGTGAAAATAAGTCGTTAAAATGACTTTCATAATTATTTTAATTATGTTAATTTTACTAACTATCAAAAAGTTTCAACTTTTTATAATTATATTCAAACCCGGTACATTTTATTAATTTATTATATATGTAATGCATTTTAATATATATCTTTTATAAGAATACATGAACTTTTCCAAATATTTTCAGACTTTTCTGTAAAGACATAATACTCATAATATGCATAATTTTTTTATAATTATAATTATGCATAATTACTATGACTACTTACTAGTGTGATTACATTTTTCTACCTATCACATTTTATAGACGTGCTACGTAGAATAGAATTTCTCTTTGAGTGAGATGATCGATCTCAAAGATAACAAGTCTTTCGATACATACGTCCGTTACATACGGCGAGAAAAATAAAACTCTTTTGGACAATCAGGCGAAAAAGGATGTCGGCGCCCTGATTAATTACACTATCGCATCGGAACATCTTAGAACGACCCGCGACGCTCGCAAGAAGCGGCCGTTTCTTCATCGGTCGGCCATTAATTACGGCGTCACTTGAATTTCCAACGATCGTGCCCACCAAGGAAGGAGATCCAACACTCATCTCAACATCGCGAGCCTCTGAGCGGCTGTCAGTAGGCGCGAAGAAGCCTTGCACGACTCTGAATCTCCTCCGTTGATAAAAGATACTTCGAAGGAAATTCCAGGTGTCGAATCGAACGGGAGAACAATCATGGATACCCTGACCCATAAACGAGGAAGAGTCTAAACGAGGTCAGCGACAATCTTTGATGAAACTTCGTGGAAAGGTTATCGGAAATATTCAACACAATTTTAATAGATTAATTTATAATTTTCATGGGAAAAATATCTTACGAAAGAGATTTTGTAAAACAAGAATAAAATAAACGAGAAGGAATCGAGTAAAGAGGAAGAAACACTGATAAGTGAAGAGCAAAAGAAGTGGAAGGTAGAAGTCGGTGAAAAACGGACGAGGGAGAAGATCAGACAGAGAGATAGAAAAAGAAAGGCGGAGGGACGCAATGGACATCGGGATCGCTCGCGTCTAAGAAGAAGAATAAGAACAAGAAGAAGAAGAATAAGGAGCCAGCAGAAAGAAGTTAAAACGGAAGGAATGCAGACGCTGCCGCCTGCGCTGATGGCAATGATTCGACAATGCGGTTCGCGGGGACGCTTTATATGGAGCGTTGTCCCCGTGGGTGGTCCCCCGTAGGATGTCTGGCCAGGCGTCATCCTGGATTCTCCCAGTTGATCGGCCGCCGCGTTGAGAACCGTCGATAGCGAACCTAGACGACGGCGGAGAGTGAGATCAAGCCACGACGCTCGTTGAATCACTCATCGTGGTTATAGTTGTACTCGCCAGCGCTATCGTTGTCATCGTACGGGATGCACGAGCTTTCTAGAAGCCGGCTATTAACTCGCTAGTGTGTTCTGTTGTTTTACAACTTGTGTAGAATTATTATTGTATCATTTTAAAGCAAAGCACCGATTTTGTTAACACATTCATGTTAATCTAATTTCCAAGACAGATACACATGCTTTTCCTTTTTCTTGTTATTTTTTAACTGACGATTACACGTGACCAGTTAACTAAAAAATAAAAATCTAATAACCGCGATTAACTTTAAAATAGTACGAAAATTCAAAGACATACAAACAGCATCTAAAACATTATTAATATTTTTGCTCTCTAAAGTAAAATCTGATTTATATTTGATATTTTTAATATTCTTGCCGTTAGACAAACACGCAAAATGGACAAACAATGAATAGTTTTCATAAGCGAGACAAGCAATCGAAACGAATGTAGTAATTATTATGTGATGCGAATCGATCCTAAGTCTTTTCATTTTTTTTTTCCTGAGAGAGCATGAGCCACCGGTACTCAGCAGAAGCCTGAGGAAGAAAGAAAGAACGAAGGAAGAAGGAACGAAAAGAAACTCAACGAGCGCTGGCCAAAGCTATTCTCTGAAATCCGGCGATTCTTTCGGGCGTCTTCGGAGATGATATTTGCTCGGATCAATCCATAAGGTCGCCATGGCAACCGGTCAGCCTGGTTTGTCCACCCCACGGCCGAAGTCTGGAAAGCCAGTCGGCCCAACGAATGGGCGAATGTACCCGGGGGTGCGGTACTGATGGCTGGTTGACCGAGCGAACCCGCGAAGGGCGGACAGTAGGTCCCGGTATACTTGCCCCTCGCACCGGTGGAACTGTTTTGTTTGTATCGCCAATCCCGAACAAGAACCTATAAGAAGACCTCGCGGTCTTCCTACAATTCTCAATTTTCACGCAGTATTTGCATATTCGAACCACAAAATCCTGGCACAGACAACATATTCATGAGGTTTACCCACGAAACTACAGAATGTGTACTCCTCGCAGTTCTCTCCCTCGTTCCCTTTCTTGCTGGGTCAACCTTCGTTTCATTCTTTGTGAAAAAAATCCCACAGATTCGCATCTCTTGATAGTGACTTCATTTGTATCGGAAGAAGAATTCGAAATATTGGAAATCCGTAAAATATTTCCAAATTTTTAACATATCTCGCGATGCAAATTTTTGGCACTCCTTTTTGAATAGTCGATACGTCGTGCGTAATCGATGTCCTTCCAATGCGTGTGAAAGTGAGATCGATGGGAAGCAAGTGGCTCGCTCGTTTCTGTAGCTTCTCGAATTTCGTGTAAAATAACGGCTTCTGGCTCTTGTCAAAATGAAATTAGGCGACGCAGGCGTTCCGGAGAAGCGGAAGCGTTCACGAAACGCGCGACGACAGATGCGACAGGCTATCCTCCGCACCTATCGTTCGTGAGAATATCCGCAAGTATTCTACATGCAAATTTATAGAGATCCTTCGGACACCGGCGTTTCGAAGGGAGATGTATTCCCGGAGGAGCGGAGACACCAGGACTAAGAGCGCTTCCTTGTACTGTCACTCCGCTCCGTTCGAATCAATCGCATAAATCTCGACGCCTCGATCGTCCCATTCGGTAACACGGTCGGACGCCCACGAAAAATTTTCTCGTCCCGGCTTCCGTACGCCGGCAAAATGATACCGTTCTAGTTTTGTCATTCTGTATTTGAACGCGCGAGAGGTTCTCGACGCAGAAGAGATAAATAAATTCTCTGGTGAAAGTATTTTTAAAATCTGCTTGCGTAAGCATATCTTTCCCAAGATGCAAAAGGTAACAAATCTTATAGATGCGAGCGCACTTACAAAATATTTAAAATATATTAATATACTAATAAACATGTATAAAAAAGAAGGTATTAATTTTTTGAAAAGGTAAATGCTTGTGAAAGTACAATGTTTTAATATGATATTATAAATTTTTGATAATATATTAATCTTATAATTTCGCAATAAAGTTATTAATATAAAAAAAGAATATTAACTAGCAACAAAATATTTTTATTAATATCTAAAATAAATTTGTAAGGTTCGTTTAAATATATAGCGATTCAGTAATTGGCACATTGACTGATTTATGGAGTTCGCGTTATGAATTCGTCATCTTTGTCGCAATGGTGCATCGAGCATCAAACATCACTGCGTGATAAATCGACGGTAGACGACAGTGATCTGGAAAAAAAGTTTTCGAGGCCGTCTGGAAGATTCCAGCGATTCGAAGTCCCGCGGTATACGTTCCATCGCGACAATCGTGCCTACTATTTTCATCGCGCCGTGTTAGGGGACAGCAGACGCTCGCGATTCCACCGAGATAGAGCAGTGGATCATCATTAACCAGATGGGCGCAAAACCGCGGACGTCTGATTGACAGACTCGCAAAGACTTCCCGTTTTTCCTAAACCCGCCGTTTAGTTCCCGGTAGGCGAGACCTCTCTGCATTGCCGAAGAGCGATACACAACGGCCGATGAGAAGTGGCAAAGGGGCGCGAGGGGGATAACGACGGGCGAGGACAGGGCGAGGACAGGACGCTCCAGAAAGGAGAAAGGGTTCTCGGTGCTTCTTCGGATCTGACGGATAGCCGAGAGGCGCCAAGCTATGCGAACTATTTGGCTCTTGTGTCAAGCTAACCTGCTCGTATACGTCGATGCAGCTTCTGCGAGCTGCGGATCTATACGAAAGCAAGCGTGCCAGTGTGCTACCGATAAACCGAGTCGAATTCCAAGGTGTCAATCCACTATTCCGATGTGTCTTCCACGTAGGACTTTGAGATTCTTTCGCTTCTACACTCAGATCACCGGCCGTAAAGAAGAAAACATAATTTCCTTTTTTGCTAACATTTCTAGAATATTTATTAATCGGATGACGGAAAAGCGGTCTTGAATTCTGCGGAAAGCTAGGCAAAAGGGTCTAACACGAATTGATGCGGTCACAAGACTGAGAAGCTTTGTAATCGTTTACCCGCAGTCCCTTACAGCGGTCGCACGCAAGTCACCTACTGATCGATGCTGAGGTTCTAGTAAACCGAGATTCTTCCCTCTATTTACGTATAATGCAAATTCGATTCATTTAATCACGAACGAAAATTTCGCAATCTTCTCATCTTACAAAAATATTTTAGTATTTAACTTTTTTTTCCAAATATTGTTTTTTAATTAATACAATAAATAATATTTATGATTATTGTTTTCACAAAAGAACTAATTAAAAATTTTAAAAATATTTTAAAATTATATAAGCTTCTATATATAACAGAATAATTATAATTGAAATAAGCATACGAAGAAAGTAAATTCCCTCGTAATTTTGTAAACTATAATATAAATTTTTGCATTAGTGGTTGTTACGCAGAC
This sequence comes from Solenopsis fugax, assembly GCA_003595255.1. Taxonomy (NCBI): domain Eukaryota; kingdom Metazoa; phylum Arthropoda; class Insecta; order Hymenoptera; family Formicidae; genus Solenopsis; species Solenopsis fugax. The sequence goes on from QKQZ01034683.1 coordinate 20,127, forward strand.
CGTAGGATCGGAACAATGAAATGGTACTCTTTACTTTATTGTCCCGCGCGCGAGCGTGCGCCCGCAGCAATCCGGGTATTGGTACGTGCCCGATGTTTAGAGGCTCTAGAAAGTAATTGAGTGGCCACGCGACTCTTCAAGTGTCTCCCCCTCCAGTTCTACCCACATCATGCACTGGTCCCTTCTAGTTCACTTTCGTCGTTGGTAACCACCTGTTCTGAGTGGAGAACCTGGCTCCCTTCTCGCTCATTTTTCTCGCTCACACGCACACGTGCACAGCAAAAAAAAAAAAGGAAAAAGAAAACACCACTACCACTGCTCTAAATTTGCGTCGTGCGATTCGTCAAGGGATTGACATACGGCCGATGGGCGCCGCCGTTTTTAAACCCCCTCGAAAGGACCCATCTCAACCATTGATCGCCACCGTCGACGTTGTCATTCTATATACGACCCCGTGTATGCGGATGCGCCCCTCGGATCTATTTACTCACGTCCTTCATCGAGACAAACGAGTCCTTCCTTGCGCTCGTGCAATTCTCTCTTTGAATCGTAACCCATTAACGTGGTGTTATGATTACTTATCTGTCCATCGTTCTGTAATGTTATTTGAACAGATAATAAAAATCTTCAATATTATTTTGTGTAATTATCATATTAATGTTAATGTTGTTGTAAAGTCAATATATTAATTTATATAAAATAAGCGTAGAGACATAGATTATTTTGTGCTAAAAAAACTGGATTAAATTGCTCTTTAGACATAGTGTCGCAAACTCTGGCTAAGAATAATAGGAGAAAGAAGAAGATAAAGAGTAGAGATCGATTTCGTAAGACATGGAAGAGCGCGAGCGCAAGGGGACGTAGGAGAGAGAGAATGCAGAGGACCGAATGCCATTTAGAGTCATCCACCGTGTCTCAATCTAGAGGCACCCTTCCAGCCATCGGCGAGCCGTGACGGTTGGCATCTGTTCCGCGGGCCGGGACCCCAACGAGGCTGGTAGAAGCAGCGCCGGTGTAAGCATATAATGCCGCGTTGGTGCCGCTACAAAATGCCAAGGGTCTACCGACATGACGCCTAGACGATGCGCCATCGAAAACGAGTTCGCGCGAATCGAGCCACAGACTGCTTTCCGAACGGTTTCATCCTTCAATCGGCTGGAAATAATCGTCGCGCGTGTGTAGAATCATAGAAAGTGTTAAGTGATAACACGTTCTTAATTTGCATTGATCTAATAAATTTTTGAGTTATTCAATTCTACAATTTTATTCCTTTTTAAATTTATAAGAACGAAATTACACAATTATACTTTTAATATTCCGAAAATAAAATTATGAAGTCAATTGAATTAGAGAACTGATGTACGGAGTATTAAGTTGATAGAAAAATTGAGAGTAACATTAATTCACTTTCGTGACTCGGCTAAAAAATAAAATACATCCAAGAGAATTGTGGTATCGTGACTTGTACACAAATTAAAATGCGCAGGTATGTGGCTTGATTCGTTTGGCAAGGAAACCGGAAAGAGAAGACGAAATAAGCTCAGCTTTGTCGACGAGCAAAGTAGATGGAAGGCCGCCTGTGGAAGAGAGAGAATACTTCTATTTTTCCGGAAGGTAGATCGATGGCGATTTTTCACTCACTTAGCTCGGCGCGCATCAATATGCATTAAGCTGATCGGTTCTCCCTATTGGCTTCTTCTCCTCGAGAGTAAGAGAGACGGGAGTCCCGTCGCAGCGAGGGGAGGGAGTTGGATCGAAAGAGCGCCGTGAAGACGTGGCTGGTACGCTCCGCGCTTTTCCGCCCTCCCATTTTACCCCTTTCCTCGGCAATGTAAGGAGAGAATAGCAGACGCTGTGCGGGAAGCTGTTAAGATATTCTTCGAAAATAAGGATACCGTATCGGGGTAATTCTCGGCAAGTGGAATAACCGTAAGGGAATCGAGCCAAAGTCCGGAGTACGGCAGAGATTCCACGGCGTCACGAGGCTCTAGGGTACATTTCGGTATCTGGCTAGGCTCTCGCATCGGCGAAGCTGTACTTATTACTTTTTGTACAGAGGAGTAGGCCAATCAGCGTCCACTTGCTCGACAACTTTTGTTGAAAGCCTTGTCTTGAACCTTTCTTACTGTATGCGTCCTACTTTTACAGCCACGCGTTTTGTTTCCATTTTTTGTACAAGTTATTTTATCTACATTTTTTAGAATAAAATAATATTCATCGTAATAAATTTTTATCACATGGCAATATTCAAATAAATTTTTTTAATTACGTTTAATATGAAAATTTCAAGTTGGCATATTTAAAGAATTATAGTAATATTTAAAGAAGTATAGTAGTTTTTATATATAGATCATTAGATATGCTGAAAAATCTGTTTTGCGAGGGTGACGATAAGAGGAAGATTTTGGAACCAGAGTGTAAATGATTTTTGTGGGCAGGGTTATACGAAAAAAAAGTGTACCAAATGGTATACTCGAACAATTTCAGAACCGATTCCGTTGATACATAATGGATCGACGGGGTTAGTTTAGCATAAGTTTTCCATTAGCTGACTGAATAGATCGAGAAATCGATAATATCCAATATAGATTCCAGATGTATATCTCGCGACTGAAGCGAATATTTTAGCATTCTGACCATCGCGGTTGGCTAGAAATCCTCCCCTCAAATCTATCTTATATATTCGTTCGACGAAGATCCGTTAGAAAGAGACACTAAGTTTTTCGTGAATCGACTAATTGGACGAATTTATGACTTCACATTGCAGCTGGGCCGCTTTTAATTCCGAAATATTTTTTCTTTTTTCCTTGTAATCAAAAAGGTTTGCGATTTCAAAAGAGAAAACTGCAATAAATAAAGCAGATATTATTGATATCTGTTATATCTGTGCAATTTTTATTAAGAGGAACTTTATAAAGATGATTTTTAGAAATTATGTTGAAATAATTTGTGAATTTTTAAATTTCTGTCTCAGTTTTACAAGAACGATTGTCCTCTTGTTTATTGTAGTTCAACTCTTAAAACGATTTGCCGAAAAATAATTAGCAGAGCAAATACCGGGATATTTAATCGGCGATTTCGCGCTCGAACGATCAGCCGTTTTCGTTTTAATACAGAAGCGTGCACGCGCACTCTCGTCCATTTATTTTAGGGGTATGTCGAGAACGGAGGGTGTGATACCCCGCCAACTATAGAGACCCATATGCTTCGAAAGAGAGAGAAAGATTGGGAGAGAAGGAGAAAGAGAACACGTCCATGCGCTACTACTTAGTATGTTTTGATTTCCCTAATAGTCACGTCAGAAAATAGTTCTTCCAAGATTAGTCGAATCGAAAATGCTGACACAATATAATTTCGCTTGATTATTGAAAAAGAAGAGATATGTTTATCTCACAAAATGACAAAAATACTAAAATATTTTAATTAGAAAATTGATATAATTTAATTACATAAAATTTTATTATATATAATTTGTCGAACAACATTACAAGTGAGCAATTTACTGATAAAGCGATATCGCTATATTATACCACGCATGCGTACGCACGTGCGTATGTGTTCCGAAAAATAACTTTGCGATATAAATTGATTTTTGGCGTACAACTGATTATGTATGGAAAAATTGAAAAAATTTTTAAAATAAGGATGGTTCTAGTTAACAACGATAATTGGGTTGGATTTGACACTGGAACGCTTGGCTCGACCAATGAATAGGCGGCTCTATGCATCGCGTATGTCGTTCGCTTAATAAGTTTTTTCTTATCAATGTGTGTCATCTACGGCGGGTAGTCGAAACCTGTTATTATCGGTGATATCTTTGTCGATCGTTCCCGATTATTTTTGTGAAAAGTCGCCCGATACACGTATACTTGTTACGTAAAACAGAATCAATGCTGATCTGATATGTGTTGCCCGTTCGCTGCGCTTTCACCTGATTAGGTCCTATCAGACCACAAAACCATTTCCGGTTGCTTGTTACATATAACCGGTATTTTACAGTGTTGCTCTTGGAAAGAATTGTAAACATCATGTAGCAATTATCCTGCTGATTATGTGTAGAGGAGCGGGAACAAATGTATGGATTTTTAATTTCAACTGTTTTCTAACGTAAACATAAATACGTAAATAAAATAAATAGTTTAGTATATTTTAACATACTAAACTATTTATCGTTATATTATTAATAAAAAAGAAATGTGAAATCTCGCTATTTTCGTGCAAAGTGATCATTCGAAACGTTCGTCAACGAGTGTCAACTTTTGCTGTGTAAACAAAAATAAAGAAATAAAAAATAAACTGGCGAAACAGAGAAACCGACAATTACGGTTGAATAAAATATCGCGACATTCGCGTAGAAAGACTTTTCAGCGAGCGCATAGAAAACGGCTGACCGGCCTTGATATCGAATCCATATTGATGGAGATTCGCTGCAAGGGTGTGAGACAACGTGCCACGATTCGACCAGATTTGCATGCATTAACGCCACAAGCGAGACTGATTGACAATCCGTATGTCATTGTGACGTCAGTCAAATCGCCCGAGCGTCCTCCATCAATCGCAATCAATTAAGGTAACGATTGATTGTTACGCGTTTGGACTCGGGGAAGAGAATATCGTGAGCCGGTATTTATGTGGAGCATAACGGAACATTGCGCAAGCTACAATACCATGGAAGTAAAAAATGTTTTCAATACTTGGCGCCGTTCATTTTTTTTTGTTTATATCATTTTATATTAATTTTCTTTCTCCTTAGTATATTAACATTCCGAGGTTTCAGTAAGAGATATTTATTTAATTATGAAACTTGATATTTAAATTTAAACTTGGAAATGCCATTGCTTTCGTCAATATAAAGCTTCGCGTCTAAATTTTAAGTTTGTCATAACCTTTCTTTCGTACTTCATATTTATAATCTACAAATAATTTACACAAGAGCAACAATGACATAATATTCGTAAATGTCGCGTTCATGTATTTTTTTAATTAAAAAAAATTTTTGTTATATGTTGATATATATATTATATATCAACTTACTATTTCAAGAAATTTTGTTTATTTTAAGAAAATTTATGTTTGTAAGATTATTTGTGTTTTAAATAATTTTTTAATTTTTTGGTGGGTACATTGAACATTTAACGTGGCGCTTTGACGCTTGAGCGATTAGAACGATTTGAAATCTGCTTGGTTCGGGCCTGGCGGATTAACTTTTATCGCGGTGCTGACCAGCCTCGCGCAGTATTTTTATTTTATTTTATTTTTTTTTTCGTGAAAAATTTCGCCGTTGCGTCCCCTCGGAGAGGCCGCGCGTAGGCACGAGGGAAGCGAAACGATCGTCGTCGCGCAGGATCCGAAATGGAATCCATCAAATTGACGGAGGGAATGGCAGAGAGGTGCGTCACGGTACTGAGGGTCATCGCGACTGGTATAAACGCGTGGAGGAGGATGGGAGGGAGCGACGCCGGAGGAGAAAGAGAGCACCGCTGCAGCGCGCGGAGGACATACACGAGGGCTATGATCGATGCCCCGAAATTAAGGGCTTGCCCACTGAGCGAAATAAAGTTAGCCAATCGCGCTGGCGACCGGCTTGTTCGAACGTTATTGGCTATGACAGCGCCGGGGTGCGTTGTTCGTCGCACACCGACCCGATGCCCGATTTTTTTCTCGTGCTCCCACCCTCCTTTCCCTGTTTTCATGGAGGAGAGCTTCTGGATACCGGCAATTGGAGAAAGAGAGTGACACCGGAACGCGTGGGCGGAGGAGGCTATGGAGGTGGGTGGATTTTCGTAATTATGAAACGCCGTTAGCCCCCGGGGATCCGTCAGTCGGCGGGGAAGCCTGTGGCGCTGCCCGGCCACGACAATGCCATTTTAATTATGCATGTTAATTGGTTTCCGAGTCCAGCGTAATACCAGCTTCTCTAGGACTGTTCTCGCAATCCGCCTATCGTCGATCGATGCCATCACGTTTCGATCGATCGATGGACCGATTATATCAAACTGCTGTTCGCGTATAGAAGGGAGTTAAAACCTCTGCAACTTTTATGAATCTGCATTCATATTTGTCGGTTGACAGAGCATGTGCATAGTATCGATTTGTAATTTCCCAAATTAAATTAAATATTGTGTAATAAAAAATTGAAACTGAAAAGAAAGTGCGTGTCATTTTTTAAATAAAAATTCTACACTCAAAAGAGTTTGATAATAATAATAATTAAGTCTGAATGATAATTACTAAGCGTTGGTGAAATAGTTTCAATTAAATATTTAGTTAATATAACCAAATATTTAGTAATCGTTTAGTAACCATTTAATAATCGGTTGGTTACTATTAATATAATTAAATATTTGGTTATATTAATCAAATACATTTAATTGAAATTATTTTATTATTTTGAAGCTTTATTATTATTACTAAACTCTTTCTTTCAGTGTAGTATAAGATAAAGAAGATTATTGCAATAAATGTAAAAGATTTGGAAAATTCATTTCCATAAATCTCCGATAACAAGTATAATATATATTAAACATGAAAACGCATAATTATATTATATTTATGTAATCGAGTGCCGATTGGTTTTAGCAGCGAAAGTTACGATCGGATATTGCATCGAAAGTGGCGCGAAGGGATGACAAAACGATCACGCTTAGGAATACGAACGCTTTGTTTTTTTCCCTTCAGTCAGGTATACCAAATTGATGGGGGGCGCGTTGTGCTTCCTGCACAGCTGAGTGAGCATGTCACAATCGACCAGGACCGCCTCAATCAAAGTGGCATTGATACCCTTCGCTCACTCTCTCGATCAGGCCCTCGCGTTCTCCATTGTGGTTTTGTGCGAGACTGAAAAATCTATTAGCTTTCCGATATATATAGAGACACAGTCCTGTTTAAGTATTGAAAAGGGTAGGACAATATTTTGTGAATATACGTATTTATGTTCATTTGTAAGCATATAAGAGTAAAAATCATTAATAAACAAAAAAAAAATGCGACAATTTGAAGCCCGTTTCGAGTTACACAATGCTATATATCTAATGCTACATATCTAATGTAGTCAAATTTAGCGACTAAATTAATGCACTTATATGATTAAACGTTGGTGTATGATTAATGTGTCATAAATAATCGTAATCAACGTTGACGTTGCATAAAACAAGATTATTCTGATTAGTAAATGGTAAAGACGGATATAGTGAAGATTTAATCCTGTAATTTTGCGGAAGTTACCCATTTATTTTACTCTCGTTACGATCCACCGTGTCTACGGAACGAACTCGAGGGTGGCGTTCATCACGACACGCGACCGCATCGCGGTTGCATTCACGTTACAACGTCGTTGTTACGACATTATTCGAGTGCGTGCGTGCCGTGTGCCGAACGAGCATTTTCGAGATTAATTCTTCTATCGTCCCACCGATCAGCCCAACCTACGAGATTGCATAATCTTTACAGAAAGGTGGTTATTATTCTTTCAATTCCTGCAATATGCAGCGTACCGTTGTGGTCGTATGTTGACGCATGTGCGTCAATGTCATTCAACATTCATATCGCGAGAATATTGATAAATACGTATATTAATGTATTTCATCTTTTGTGAGATTCTAAAAGTTTTTATTTAAAGCCATATTTTAAAGACTGACGAGATTAAATTTAAAATATCTTACAATCCATATTTAAAGTTACTATTCAATTTGACCTATTTTGCCATCAAGCCAGTTTCGAGCATCGGCGAATAAAACACGACTGTCACATCGGGCGTCGGGGTTAAACCCAACAGGTACAGACATCGTGAGATTCGAAGGCGCAGAAAAATAGTTACGCGCGAGCCTACCGGGCTTTGCCTGTCACCGTCGCGTAACACATATCCCTTCGAATACGGATGAAAGCTCGAAGCCGCGCCAGCGTATCGAAGCCCGAGGGTTGAGCACCTCTGAGCGCAAGATGTCCTCCTGAAGACTATCTCGGCCTGGGTCCCGCGGGAAACCTCTTCCTTCCTGCCGTTCCTATCTCAGGATACTCTATAGCCTATTCAGATACCAAGCTCACCCTGCTACACCCCCGTGTTAGCCACGCCACGGGATAGAGACCGAGCGAGTACGCAGGAAGAAGAGAGAGCGAATAGGTGTATAAGGGGAGTCTATGTTACCATGGACGAGCAGCACCGTGTACAAGGTGGAGAGCGTGTAAGTACGCCCGAGTATTCGAGTACTCTTCTACCCGGCTATCCTGCCGCACCTCGTACGAAACGTATTTTGCAAGCCTAAATGTTCTAGGAGCTAGGTCGCGACGGGTAGACGGGGCTCTATCTCATAGGTAGGTCCTTCGCCAAGGACTTATCTGGACCTTTATTTCATAGATCGTTGAAAACACGACGATAGCACGAGCGGCTGATACGAGAGGCGGTTTCTACGAAATCGACGCCTCTGTCGTTACGTTCGCCCGCGCCGTCGTCAAGTCGTGATTCCGTCATGTGCGCTTCGATATCGTGTAACGCGCTCGTTTCGTAACGCATGCGAGATAAATTCGCGCGTTTAAGCAGATCATGGCCGCCGCGATACCGACACGTTCGTTCCGCGAAGTTAGATAACGGTAGATTCCACTCACCGGTCGATGATGACAGGATCACTGGGCGTTTCATTCCTGTTGCCGCAGCTCTTCTTATCGCAGCATCGGCTGTAAATAGACGGTACGTCTCATCTAATTATACTGTATTTTTTTGCGACGGAATCTATCCTTATAAAAAAATTAAAAAAAAAACGACACGAATAGAAGCTTTCGCGCGATGTCAGAAGTTTCAAGTCGGCCTAAAAAATACCGAGACCCATGGGATTCGGGAAGTAGGCAGCGGAAACTAGTGGTAGTACGCTCCCGAAGTCCCATGGGTCACAATGAGTCAGCTACCCCCGAAGAACGACTACATCCCCGTACGGCTCGTTACGTTTATGCCACAAGGGTGGCATACGCATACGCAAGAGAGGGACATTTTTCTAAACGCAAATAACATAAGTTGACAAATATGAAATAGCTTTACATTATAAAAAATGCATCAGTAAAAATTTGCTCAAATTAACTTGGAAATAAAACACACAAATAATGCACACAAATACGATATAAAAAAAAACTTGCCTGCACATGACCTCATGCGTCAGCAGAACACGACACATTTCCGGATTCTTATCTTGTCCCTCGTACATGATTGCCTATAACAAAAATGATATCAGGTTATTATTCGTCTCTCTCTCTCTCTCTCTCTTTCTCTTTCACACTCACTCACTATCAATAAATAACTAAATTGTAAATAACTTGTGATAAAATTCTTATGAATCGGTTTTATCGTTTTTATCTTTTGCTAACTCTGAATCGATCGTTCAAACAACTATTGCCGTTTGCACGATTATTTGTTAAAATTTCTCGCAATATCACGTCAATTCTGTTTCTTACTTTCCACATATGGAAAGACTTCTTTTAGTAAGAGATTTTATTTTGAAGAAAAAAGTGCTAATTAGCGCGGACATGAACGACGTGAGAGTAATCCAGTTCGACAGATAATTCAACCATCGACGGGAAATATGTAACGTATTAAGCAAGCTCGTATGTGGATGCGAGTTGAGAAGGGGCTACTTTCCCCGCAGGACTACTAAGCCATGGGCGGCACAGGCAAATCCGTTAAGCCTCCTTCACGACCACGCGATTGATTTTTATTTAATGACAACACGTCGTTATCCTGTATTCGTGCACTTACCGATGGGGACCTTCGCGCGGATTAACCGTAGAATAACAAAGCGCGAACAGATAGGTTTGCTTTGATCTCTCGTATATAGCTCTGTAAAAGAAAAAAATAACTCATCTCTCAACAAAATTTCATCCTTACCAAAATCATCTGTATATAAAGTTAAATTTATATATTACCTATCTTTTTAACTATAAAAAGCTGTATATATACGACAAAATTTATGTTTCGTGCAACTTGAATTTTTCACGGTGTAATTTCGATAACAATTGCATTAGTGTTTTGATTTGAGAAATGAGTTATTTTTTCGTTTCGAACGTTTCTTTGTGCAGCGTCCGATCGAAGCCTTTGATGAAGCGAAACTTCGAAGAACGAATGTACACAATTGCATTGATTGTACGCGCGATTTTTACGCAATTTCGTGGTTTGCATAACAGCCTGAATCGCTGAAGTTCACGACGAGGAGCGATAAAATGTAAATATTGTGAAATACAGTGTCCCAGGGAATTCGTCGAGTTGACGGCACCACCGCCGTGCTTGGCCGGTTAAATGTCGGTGTACGACGGTAATGGTATCAGACACACTTGGTCCCCGTGTAGGTGCGACTTCCAGAATGGCGTCAAATATTTATGCGGGCGAAATAACCGAATTGCAACGTAAACGAACCGCCATGGCTGTATATGTATATACATTGCAGCAGGTAAATCAGAGAGGGATCCGGCGTCGAAACGGAGATGTCAGGATGGAAAATAGGGGGGTAAGAATAAACATGGCGGAAGGGGAAGACTCGAGGTATCGCGTACGACGGCAGGGGAAAAGTACATGTTCTTGTTAAGAGCAAAGGAGTCGTAGAACGTTACGTGCCGCTCGACTATTATGCGTCTTAATAGTAAGGAGACATGCGAACTTATTTATACCTGGAATAATTAACATAAGTATGTACTTTGTACATTGTATTAAGCTCTACCGCGAGATAAGGATAGCACTTACTTATACTTAGTCAATTAAGTTTTTGTGCGAAATATCGCTTGTTAAATCAGGATTCTTCATTATAGTTGACAGTACAATGAAGAGCACGATCATTACATAATGATTACCTACTAGAAATTAATAAATCTATATTTTTATTATCGAACGAAAACAAAATATTTTTTTTCTGTGTACGAATGTAATTCGCTTTTATTTAAATACGTCAAAAAATAATCTATTGCTGTATATCAACCATTTAAATTTGATAGTTAATTATGTTCAAAAACATACAAAAATGAGATCAACAAGACAGCTGACACGAATAAATCTAGGAATTAGTAGTTATAGTTTAATTCTTATCAACATTCACAAAAAAACATCATTTATTTATGCAAATTTGTAAATGTAAATTAAATAATTTTTCCACGTTATATTTAATTTGTAGCAAATCTTTTCTTGTTTTCACATTTTACAAAAATTATATAGAAAATTACTGATTTTTTCCAAATCATTAAACTATTAATAAAACAAAAGGATCATCTTTAATAATCCTTTCATTTAAAATTATTTTGAAAATCGTTAAATTCATTTTTTATGTCGAAACATTAAGGTTTCTGACGAAATCTAAACAATCGCTGGATATTATTATCTTCAATATTACACATATACAATAATTGTTAAACACAACGATGGTCAGGTAGGTCAGGTAGGGAGTACGACAGGACATGCAATATTATTTGCTTAACGACCATTACGCGAGTTAGTACTTACGCGTTTTATTTATTCTGTGTATACCTGCGATACATACGGGCAATTTGTAAGCAGTTATTTTCATCACATGGTGTTCTATCTCGGAAATCTATCCGTTTATTTTCGTCACTATTGACAATACTACCGATGGCACGTACGACAAACATTGAACTGAATAGGAATGGAAGAAATTATGCGTTAATATTATGATGAATATAAAATAATTGCAATTAATAAATAAAGTATTAAAGAACACAATTCCTATTATAGCTATCTTAAAGACGCAAGTCATCGTAATATTATGTGTTTAGATTCACACCGCGCGCGCTACGTGTGCTAGTCCCAAAAGAGGCTCCACTGTCTTTCTTCGCTCGGTTCATTGGATATGGCAGTGTTATGTCGTAGAATGTCTCAAGGGTGAATGGCTGAAGTAGGCGAAGGGTGGTCGGAGGCAACGACATCAAACAGAGGGTCCTGGGGGTGTGACCAGTCAGTACGATCCCCTCGGGGGCCTTTCTTCCGTTGCCTCCTGGTCCCACCAGAATGCTTGGGTCCCCGCCGCAGCTTAATTCCCACGGGAATTACTTACTAAAGACTTATAGCGAAAAGTCTTTCGGAATCTCCGATCATAATCAATTCACACAGCACAATATTGTAGGTTCAATGCATTAAAGTAAAATTTTTTTAAATTGAATTATATGTAGGTGTATACTGCAAAAACACAAGACAATTTCTTCTTATTGCCTTTGCAAATGTAATAACAATACAAGTTAATTTTTCAACTATGATAACTATAAAAATATTTGCATCTTTGAAATAAATATATTGGAAATACTATATATAATTTTATCGGTTTTAATTGTCTGACAATAATCAGGCAACAATTAAAATTGAACGAAACGATATCATTATCGATATATATATTTATACATGTGTGTGCGTCATGTCGATATCATAGGATATCGTTTGATATCAGTAAGCAACAGACTGGTATCAGTGGAGAAAGAACTAACATCTGGCGTGCATGATAATAAAACCTTAACGTCGTTCTTTTGGTACCCTCGAAGATGGCAGTAGTACGAGGAGGAAAGCAAGTAGTGAAGGGAGCAGATAAATTCGAAGATAGTCATTCAAATCTGCCGTAATGATTTCTATCCTGAATCGATCCAAAAGTCCCCTGGGAATCACCCTCTATATCGGTCAGGCAACCCCCGCAGCCTCCCGTACATACGCTGAACAACATATATACAACGTTACCCTCGCCCCTAGAAGAATGTTCACCCCCTGAGGGGAACGTCGTCCTCTCTTTCCTTATCTATCGGGGATTAACTTATCTCGAACTTATTATTTCCTTAATCTATGGTTAAATACTCATATTTCAGTATTAGCTACAGGCACTTTATGTTCCGTACTGATGTTGACTAGATTCGATAATTTAAACTATGGAATCACCAATGCTACATAAAAAAGAACGCGAAGAAATCTTAGATGAAGCAATGGAGAAAAATCATTGCATAATTCGATCAAACGCGCCCTTTTATGCTTTCCCTGCAAATACTGACGAGTCAACATTATGGTGAGAAAAACAGCCTGACGGCTGACCATCTCCAACGTCGGATGGAGTTTAAAAAGGTTAGATACAATTTCCTGTTGTTCATTCATTTAGAATAATGGCGCCGCGCAGTTCTCTGCTTCCTCCATACACACGTCCTGTAAATGCTTTTTTTATCCCCGGAACTAATTACCATTTAGCATTTTTAATCCCGCGAAAAAACGCATTCTGGCTCTCGTTCGTCCCCCTCTCGCCGGGCGGAAGTTCGTTCCCGAGCGCTTAAAAGCGTATGTTGTTAGCGCCATTCAGCCACGCTGCACGAAACTCGTTTCTTTCTCGGGAAGCAGCTCGTATTTTTCTGGAAATTTCACCGAGAAGCGGACGGTTCTCAACATCCTGCGCCTTTTTTTCTTCCCACTTCCTTTTTCCATTCCCCCCCCTCTTACTTCTTCTTCTCTCTCTCTCTTTCTCTCTGTCTCACTTTTCGTTCGCATCTCGTTGCACAGATACTTTCCTCGCTGGAATTCCAGCAAGCGAACGTTGATATAGATACCTACCTTGGCGAAGGAGCGAAGAAATTGAAGAAAAGCTTAAGGGTCGGGGGTTTCACCACGAGCTCAGCAGCCGACTCAGTGTAGCCAATTATTGCGGATTTATAACCGAGCACCTGATTCGGTCTCGAGAAAAGTTGGCGCGTTTCCGAATCGTAATTTGCAAGCCATAACTCGGCTTGGAGAACTCACCGGGAAAGTGGAACGCATTTGCACGAATACTCTCAAGCATTCCAATGTAAAAATAATGATGGTAATTCTAACAAATATGCACTAGACTCGTCCACTTTTATGAAAATCAAATTACAAGCGTTTTTAAATTACAAATATCAAGTTGAAAAATTTTATGAATATCATTATAACATTAATTTATGAGCTTTTTTTGATATAAAAGAATGTAGATTTATTTAGTAAAATAATTATTTTGACAAATTTAACTATATTTTAAAGCAATCTTCAGAATTGTCGTGCAATATATACAAAATGAAATTTACGTAATTCTTAAATCATCGGGTAATATTTGACTCAATGAGTTTGAGATCGGTGGACTGCAATGATGGTTGTAAACGTTTCTTTTATCTTACACGTTTTAATCACGGATAAGCTTATCTGGGTTTGTCAATTTTCTGGAGTACAATGGACAGGGGGATACGTCGACCTGGATTTGCTAAACACTGCGCAAGTTGTTGCACGTAGCGGTGCACACCGACGTGGTGAATATACATTGATTCTCCTGTCTGTATCTTTTCCTCCCACTTTGGCAGGACGGCGGAGACGCGTTCAATCGAAGCTTTGATGTATAAATTGCAGCTTTCTCGTTTTCGATCCTTTCCCCGCCCAACTTTCTACTCCCTTTACCAGCATGATTCCTAGGTGGGTGTCTCGGCATCTATCTATCACTTCCGTTTTTCTTTTCCTCACAGACAATCGTTCTCGAACACTCACGACCTCTTTTTCTTTCCTCAATCTACTTCTCTTTTCTCTAACATAGTTTCTACAGAGTTAAGGATCGCTACAGATGTGATTGTATATTTGGAATATTTGCGTACACACTTCGTGATACAAGAAAACAGTGGAAAAATTACGAGACGAACGTGGCAGCTCGTGAGTTAACTATTATAAATAGTGCGTTCTAGTGCCTGTCCTTTCTCGATCTTTTTAATTCACTTGTTCTTGTTTCGCCAATTGCTTCGAAAGATAATACACATATCGATCTCCCTCTATTCTAACCATTCAACCCTATGACATTCCGGATCCGATTAATAAAAGGAATGGATCGCGAATTGAGGACCGGTCTCTGCCGGTGCAAGGCCACTGCGGCTTAGTAATTTAATCAGCTAAAACTAACATCAGCTCTGTTTCCCCAACCCTCTTCGTTCCTTCTCCTCTCCGCTTCCTTCTTCATCCTACTACCGCCCTCTTCTTACCTCCGTAACCGACCAGCCCCAAGATGATTTAATTTGCTAAAATGGTGCGCATATCTCTAGGAACTTGTTGGAAGCTTGGGTCACGATACGAAACAAAATAATTTCAAGTAATTTGTATTTGTTTTGTATTAATGTGGTGGAATTGATAATTTGTGCGTTTCACTTATGAATTAATAACATTGTTTAAAGAATACAACGTTCTAACATGCTTCCAACTATCATTTTTCTTCAGAAATCAATAAAGTTACGGCGTATGCAAGAATAAAAAATCGTTTCGTCCGTTTTTCAAGTTATGACTCATATATATGTGATTATGCCCTAAGGCTTAATTTAAGTGTTGAAAATTGCTCACATCCGTCCATTTATTTTGTCTACATGTCCTCCCTTTTACGGTATGGTCGTTCCTTTACGTGTCGTGAGACATTTCGTAGGTGTGAAACATACCTTTCACGAAGGTGTCGCAACCTAAAAGTTACCCTCGAACGAGCATAAAAGGACTTATCGCGCTCATGATCGCACGGTGTATTTGCGTTTGCACGAAGGTTGTGATCCTTCTTTGCGCCTTATCGGCGCGTCGGGATCTACGGTCCTGGGTGCGGGATCACAACACGTGGTTCGCGGGTCGCGCGCAGAGTTCGCCACGTGGCGCAGATAACAGGATGGGACAGCCGCGCGCGGCGGTGTGCCTGCTTTCCCGGAGGGGTAAGAATCAACCCCCCGGAAAATTAAGTGCTTGTAGCCGAGATGATAACACCCCCGTCCACGTGCGCGCATCAGTGCGACGATTTCGCACGAGTTTCGACGCGTAAAAACGGCAAAGGAGAGTGATGCGCAAGAGTTGCTCGATAATGACGACACGAGTATGCATTTCTAAATTACTATCTGATTTTTTTATATGAGAGATATTATGCTCAATATTTTAACCAAGTTAATCTAAATATTTGTATTCCAGATAGAAAAAAAGAAAAAGTATCGTCCTTGTCGATATTATAATAATTATTAACAAAAATAATAAAAAGATATTTAATAATAATATTCTTCAAATTGTCTTTAAAAAAAAAATTCGAAAAATTCGCAATTATAATTAAAATCATGCATTAATTCAATACTTATATATAATAAATTATTTAACACGATTTATATTGAATTAATTAGAAATAGAGAAATATTTGACTTACTTGTTTTGTCGCAGAGTCTATAAGCCTGACGTAGATATCCTGCACTTGCCTGACACCTGAAATAAATAAAATCATGTTATTAGAGAAAAATAATCATTACGAGTATGTTTTAAAAAGCATTCATACTGTTTATATTATTTTGAACATAATAATTTTGAACAGATCAAGTTAACAATACTATCGTTATACAACTTGCTTCGTTCGCGTATCTCGATAAAAAGCACCATTAAGCAAAGAAACATTCCGCGCTGGAATTTGTTCACGAGAGGAATACGACGAATACGGAAACATGTCCAAATTCTGCCAAGCGTACCGAAAGGATATTTAAGAAAAAGTTGCATATTAAGAAGTATTTAAAGTCGACGGCGACACAAAGCGACTCGTTCTTGTCCTTTGATACGTATGCACAATGATCCTTCTTCTTTATGTAGTTCGTGATGTCGCTTTGAAACACCAAATACCGGCGTATCGCGATGCAACATCCCTGATAGGAAACGAAACGCACGTACGTGTAAATACGTTAATTATCATACCCTTGTTCTTTCGAGATACAAATTTGAACTTGAAGAATTCGTCGTGTCCATGCACGCACGATACGCTTTAAGGTAAACACAATTTCCAATTTGAGAAGACCAAAGACATTTTTGTCTTAATTGCCATGTACATGGTAAAGATAAAAAAAAGCGTATTTATATTTTTAATTTTTCTCCCGTTTTATAGTTATAATTAACAGAAAACAGGCTTACTTCATGGAAAAGATGTTACGGAAATTACTCGCTACGTATCGGCATGCATTATTATTGCATCCTATCAGAATCGTGAGCACAGTTCGCCGTGCGCATCTCGGCGTTGCAAGTTTTCGAAACTGTTCCTTCCTTCCTGGGGGAGCACCGGGTAATCCTGGGGTGTATTTCGGACAGACACCCCCGTGGCTTCCGGCTTCGCGTGCCCGGTAAGCCAAGTAATCCCGACATAAGACTCCCAGACCCGACGGGCGCCCAGGCCTGGGCTCACGCCGCATAACGTTATTGCGGATTACGATACTCTGCTCGAAACTAGCTCACAAATTACCTCGAGAAACCGTCGCGGCTTTACCGGAAGTTACGTACGCAGTCGACCGGTTTACCGTATCCGTGGCCATGTCAGGATTTGCAAATACGGGTCGACGCTAAACTGACCGAATAACTGCTATGAGTTTCCGCCGAAATATCTGCTTTTCTCTGTTACACAGAAGTTCTAATCGGTAACACGATCCAACACGAAAATACATGATGAATGTACTTCACTTACTTATATACTCTAAATTATAATAAGAAAGTCTCACAAAAATTATGACTTACACTGTTAAAAATGGCATTAAATTTAATGTATCAATAACTAAAAATCATGTGGATGAAAATAGTGCACTTTTAGTACACTTTTGACAACATTAAATTTACATTAAATGTACATTAAATGTTTTTTAATGTACCTGCTTGAAATTTGCTTCCGTTACATTACATTAAATTCTGCTGCCGATTTTTAACAGTGTATATACAGTGTTTGCCGTTATCTATATAAAATTATCTAGATAATCATCTACATAAAGAAATAACTTTATCTTATCTTTATCTAGATTATTATAATGTATATTATCTTCATTTTTATCTTAGATTTAAAAAATGTTATCTTTTTTAAATTATCTAAGATAATGAGAATAAAGAGAATGAAGTATTGTGTTTAGCCTCAGCCTTCAAATTACCATTTATCATAACAGATTTTTTCAAGAATTGCAAAATTTATTGCCAGTACTGAAAATCTATAGATAAGTACGTAATGTGAACTATAGATTTTTAGTACTGGCAATATATATCGAAACGTAGTTTAGATCAACAGTAGTACAATATAAAAATTGCCACAAAACTATAAATNCTTACAAAATATTTTGTGTCATTATATAATGTGAATTATATTTATATATTTCTTCTATTTTTAAGATTGAGTTTTATTTGTATATTGATTCAAATTTAACGAGAAATATTTTTTGTTATTATAATTATTTGAAGAACTTTTGTTTTTAAAAATATTAATTTAGAAATAAAAATATGAACATATTTCATTATATCCTAAATTGTTTTTTGCTCAATAATGATATTATATGAAAATTATCTAGATAAAACTATATATTTTTTATCTTTTATCTAGACAAATTAAAATTAAATCATCTTTATCTTATCTAAGATACATTTACACGTAACTTATTTTTATCTAGATAAATTTTAAGTTATCTAAGCGCAACACTGCTTATATAATATTTCTTCATAATTTATAAAAAGTTTATATTCTTCGGTTGTGAAAAACTATTCATGACACAAATTCAAATGCAACAATATACTTTAAATTATATTGTAATAAAAAAACATCATCCAATTTTCTTATCACAAAATAACATTGCTTACACAGCATAAACAGTATATAAAAAGATTTATAAGAGCTAATATTCTCTCTTTAATTAATAATTAATTACATTTTCGTATAGCGTCATTCAATGCGTTAGTTCTTAGAAAACTATAACGAAGCTAATGCTACATAATTGGAAAAGAGAGAAAAGCAATCCTTTCTTTGTAAATCGATTCATCTTGTATCGATTAAAGGACTGGAATGTAATTATGAGCGCGCGGAATGCCGCGCGTCAACCTTATCGCCGGCGGCGCGGCACTTCGCAATTCGAAGCGACGACGATAAAGGGAAAAGATGAAGAACATGCTGAATAAGAAAGAAGACTCGCGTGTCATGTCCCGCTGAGCGGAGGCAAATAAGTCTAGGTCGGGCATTAGTATAACTAGGCGATCAGGTTCGAAAGGGGGCAAGAACGATCTCTCGAAAAAGCCGACACCACCCATTCTATCGGGTTCTGATCGGCGATCCTTGATCAGCGGCGCTTTTATTATGCACTGCGATATTCCGTCGGCTCTGCAGCCTCCATGTATTTCGTCTCCGTCTCTATCCTACCGAGTACGCGTTGTAAGTATTCGCGTACTTTCCTTATCGCGCATGTGTGCGACGGACGGCTTCGAGAAGCGTGCAAGAAAAGGGCAGCCGATGCTGGCGAGGAAGCTGGAGAAGTAGAAAGAGGATGAAGAGGAAACGGAGCACGCGGAGATGCAGAAGGAATGAGCGATGACAAAAAGGAGTAGGACCCGATATGGGCGAGAGCCCGTCGTCACTCGGACGGCACACAGAGAGAGAGAACGCTCCTTATTTATTATTTAATTACAGATTTATTGCCTGGTCGAGCGATCGGTGACGCCACGACATGTACAGGAACACCTGATGTGGATCTGCCAGTATAACGGTGGGCTTGGAGAGACGGAGCAAGGTGCACCAATTTGTCTCCAGGGCATAACGGTCGCGCACGCGTGAGCGCGCGGCAAAGTATTTCGTGCATGAAACTTTTATAAACGGCGATACGACACGACAGTCCGATCTACGACGCATAAATCAGAGTCGTGCTGATGTACCGATCGACTGTAAAGGGCATAACTAGCGATGTAGCACTCGCGTGCGACAATGTGTAATCTCTGTTACATCATCATATTCGATAATAACAAATACTTCTTTTTTTAGAGTAATTCTTTTCAAAGTTTTAGAGTGTCAGCAATACGTTATATCTTGATGTTTGATTATAAGTTAACTGTTTTTTTTTCCATTTAGAGATGGTCCTTATTTGTTAAGTTTTTTAATTTATAAATAAAAATTTAAAAAAATTATTGGTTATAATTTACGAATGCATATAAATAATGATAAATTTTAATTTTATTAAGAAAAAGCAACGTGATTAAAATCGTACAACTTTAAATTAAACAAAAGAGCTACCAAGAAAAGATGCGTTCGTCAATTAGATTTGGAAACAGCATGCATGGTTTATGATTCATCAAATTCAAATGTTCCTCCGATTGTTCCTGTTTCGCCAAGCAAGCCTGTTTCATATCCGATCGTGCGATCAGAATTCTGATACGTAAAGTCACCAGCTGCTGACAAGGCACAGATACGGATGGCATCGCGTTCAAGAGAAAGTATGGATAAAATTGCATGACGATAAGGAATAGCAAGGTGCAAGTAGCACGTATTCTCTTATAGAGTAGATGAAGGTGTTGAAGCAGAAAACCATAATATAGAGAAAGAAGGCGCGAGAGAGATGAAGAACACGGCTGACGGTCCGAAAGGTGCGCGTTGGTATTCTTTAGTTTGCAACAGTTAGATGCTTCTTGTTCGCGATGTTGGCGACACGTTTTAGTGCCCATAGATGGGAGCGCGGTCCCTCAGTCAAGCCAGTCAACGCAAAAATCTTGCATTGATTGATCGGGTCCCAGCAATGGAGACGGAGGGAAGCGCACCATAGTATGAGCCTCGGAAAAAAAGAAGGATGGCAAAGGCAGAGAAGGCAGAAAGAAAGGGGTGATTTCACAGCGGGGACGAAAAGGACCGATGGTAAAGACAAGAGATAAAGAGACGACAGCGGTTTGTTGACGTTACTCGTGGCGTGTATGGAAGGAAAAACTATACGGGCCTATAAGAGCCTGCGTATAGCGCCTGCTTGCGGCTTTTTAATGTGTTCATAATGCGAGCGCGTTTTTGGGGGTCTGCTGGTCGGACCACCTTCAAAACGTTTGCTTCTTCTGCTCTCTTTGTCCGTCGTTCTTCATTTCCTTATCCCTCTTTGCGCTCCGACGGTGCGCGCACATTCGTGCGCTTCTTCAAGTCGGAAGATGGACCCTTTTTGCCACGCCTGGGTCAGCGACGTAAAATATGTCTCTGTTGCGCCTGGGCCTCGAAAGTCCCTGGCTTTTTTAGCGGCCTTAAGAGACCGGGTGTCCGTGTGGAATGTCGATGGCCCGTCATCATCGCTACGGATGGGGCTATTACGTGCCCCACTGCCTGAGCATACGAATACAGATCGATTCGAGACACACTCTATCCGATCGCCTTATAAATGTAATTGGGAATATTCATTTTACACACTCATACATGTATATATATATATATATATATATATACATACACACACACACACACACACACACACACACACACACACACACACANCACACACACACACATAATTTCATCGAAGTAGATGTGTTAATATTTAACATATGTAGGCAGTTATGAAATAACTGAATATACAGAAAAATAAATTATCATATTGATTGGAATTTAATTAGGTAATTAAGATTAACATGCATATTTAAGTAAATGCTAATTTCTTTAATTATTTAAATGTCAAACAAAGAGATTAAATCTTTGTTCAAATGAATAGAAATAATGTTAATAAAAGCCCATGCAGAATGTTGACGTGCAATACTAAAACATTTATTGTTGGAAAATTACATAAATAATGTATGTTAATAATCTTTCTTAATGCACTCTTAATAGTTATTTTTAGTACTGATGATGACGATCAAAAATTGTGATCGAACCGTTTATATTATTTATGTAATTTTTCAACAATAAACGTTTTAATATTGCGTGCTGACATCCTCGGCTCTCATTCGCTTTATTCTTATTCATTTGATTTATTCTTAGAGCCTATACATACTTTTATTAAATTTTTGTTACTTACCATTGGAATAGAGTAGATGCAGACTGTACTGAATACCATTGTTCGTTTTTTGGCCTTCAGACTCCTGCAAGAAGAGACACGATGCTTACATACCTTTGATCACAATGAATAAGTTACATATCGTTTTAAATAGATTGCATCAAGTTTACCTACAACTTCTATCGTATATTTGACACGAAGTCTACAGTAACTATTGTTCGAACGCGGTCTCGCGCGTTCTTCGCGCTCTATTCTATTTTAATTAAGTGCACCGTGACGCAACGCCTGTGTGTGCCCCGGTCTGCTCCACCTCACGCTAATTATTAATTTCTTGATGCGCCGGTAAGAGCCATGCCATTACGTATGGCGTGCGATGCATAATTATCATCCTGCCCCGTTGACGAGTCATGCGTGCACCGTGCCATATGCCGCGACCACGGTAATGCATTTTCAACTACCTACCCCCGGAACATCATGGTGGTACACCCACGACCGCCCCCTCCGTCCCACGACCACGACTTTTAGCCGTGTAATACGACCTTTCGACTCGAGGATAAACGCTGGCAGTCCGATCGATTCGACGTCAAATTAACGTAATTACGCTCATAGAAGTGTGGCAAAACTTCGTTGGCTTCGTTTTGTTCTTCTACCGCGTATGCAAATAATGTCACACGATTATTTGCAATTTTCCTAATAAAGTATAATATAATTTTATGCATATTCCAGATATTCCACATATGGTTTTCACGATTAATTAATTAACATAATCTAATGGCCGTCACCACTCTATGGTCGAGTGCATTTGACAGATGTTACAACAGAACAGAGATTCTTAATGTAAGATTATATTCGAGCAAATCAATTATTGCGAAGAAAACAAATTTCATTTAATTAATTATCAATAACAGCTACAATAATAAATAAATGTAATATATAATAATAATATTTTGTTATGTTGTATATGCAACAAAATACATATAACAATTTTTTAAATAATAATTAAGAAAATTTTTATATATTATAAAATGAAAAAGATTATACACTCCCTTTCCTATTTTACGTTTGTCACGAACAATCCCATACTCTTTTTTTTTTTTATTTCTCAAGCCTGTCTCGGTCGCTCCATTTCGATGAGTACGAGTTCCGCAGAAGATATCATGATTATGGCTTATCAGCTTAAGCATGGGAATAGTCGACGCGGATAAGAAAACCGCATAAATCCATCGCAAGATTTCTCCGCGAATGAACGGGAAGTGATCATTTTTCTAACGGAATAACCCCCTCCATCCCCATATCCGCGCTCGCTTCATCGGATAATCGGCCCTGCTTCGCCGATCGGCGTCTGACCGGCGACGTCTTTCTTCCCTTTTTTCCGTCGCGCGCGCAGTCCGAGCGTACGCATTAAGCTCTCTCCTGTCGTCGGCGTTCGTCGCGACCATTAATCTCTAAATTCGTCCGGCGCACGATGGACGTTAATCAGATATATACGCGGATAGGTCGAGTTATTCTCTTTCTCTCCCTCCTTCTCTTTCTTCGTCTGACTACTTTTTAATTAAACACGAACAAAAAGCGGACGGAACGGGGAGATGCTATGTATTTACCTAGAGCGTCCATTTCCGGGAATAGTGCGTACAAGCGGTAGCGTTGTGTTGCGCCGCATCGAACTTAGTGAGACTAAATTTGCAAGCTTGAAGTCTCTGCGATAAGAGATCGTTTTAACACCATTTATGCGCTAATTTTGTATACCGATTGTCATACATTTTTATTTCAGATGAAAGAAAAAAAAATATATTTTTGGAACATTTATAAATTAATTCTGGAACGCGCTTAATAATTATCGATATCTTTAATATAATTTAAAATATATATTCTATTCATGCTTTGATATAATTTAGCTGTTGAAAATTTTAATTGCTAGGACCAAATCATTAAGATGTAGCCATACGATATGTATAAACATTTTTATATTATATTTATAATGAAATACAATAATTTTAATTAAGACCAGCAATGGGCCAGAGAAGGAGAAGATGCGTGGATCGAGGTACAAACTCGACACGGGGTTGATGCATATCCGCGGTGCATGACCCTAATTAATAGGGAGGCCACGCGATGCAACTGTTCCGACAACGTGAATTATGCACGTATTATAAGGTCGGGATAGGAGGATGAGAGAGGAATGAGCGAAACCAAGCGGAACGTTATAGATTCACGAAAAGATGAAGAGACAGACAATGAAAAGATGCCGAGTGAGATGCCCTATGATATTCATTGTGAATAATTAAACGAACGCTTGCGCATTGTCTATAAAATTTGATATAACTGAATTTTCGCGATTTGATATTCAATTAAGTTAAAGTTCGAAGTTTTACGTTATAATAAGGATGAAATTTAAATATGCATGGCATCAAATTAAATGCAAAATAAGATACCATTGGTAACTGTTAAAAAGATATTATATAAGAAATATATAATAATAATAATTTTTTGATAATGTCACTATTGAGCAAAACAATGTAGTACATGAAAACAGTATATTCATATTTTTATTTCTAAATCTTTATTTCTTAAAAACAGAAGTTCTTCAAATAATTTAACCTGGCGTTCAAATATTTCCTCTTTGGATTTGAATCAATATGTAAATAAAAATCTAAAAAAAGGAATATATAATTAACATTATATAATGACTGACAAATAATGTGCTCGTAAAAGTTTTCGAATTTATAATTTTGAGGCAATTTTTATATTACACTACTACTGATCTATATATTTGGACTTTGTTTCGATATATTGTCAGTTCCCGTTACGTAATAGATTTTCAGTATTGGCAGTGAATTTTGGAACGCATCTCTGTTATTATCACTTTGAAAAATTTTCTTGTTGAGATGGTCGCTTCAAGGTTTAAGCTAAGAACAATACTTTATTCTCGTTATTATTTACATTATCTTAACTAATTTGAAAAAGATAACACTTCTTTTATCCAAGATAAAGATAGTTTATATTACAATAATCTGGATAAAAATAAAATCAAGCTATTTCATTATTTAGATGATGATGTAGATGATTTTCTATAGATAACTCTAGTTATACGTAATATATTTTTTTAAGAGGTACTTCTAATCTAATTTTTTCTTATCATAATCTCTTATCATTGATGAAATCATTGATTCGCCAAATTTCGCTACTTTTCGGGGTTCGCAGATCGCGAGTGACTCCGCACCTCAGTTCTTAAATCTACGACGTTACATCCCACCATGCGCTCTAACTGTACGTCTTCCTGTGTCGAATTAGCCGACGATTTATGGCGGATAGATTTATTAGGGGGTGTACCTCGTTACCCCGGGGCGTAGAGAAGTAGAGAAAGGGGAAGGCAAAGGACGACACAGAGAGACGGGGAAGAAGGGCACAGAGAAAGAGACAGAGACACACTTCCGACAGAGCATCGTCGTTGCACGTATGGGGAGTCGCTAGAATTCCAGAGGTTACGGTCGGGATTACGTTTCGATAATTTATACGCCCGTGGACCTTGGTCCTCGTCCTCGTGCCGTGCGTCTGGATTTCCGCCGTTTGTTTGTTTATTTGTACCGTGTGCAGCGCTCACGCTACGTATACACACTTCACGTGTCGTATCGTACATAGATCCGATCAATCGATCCACGATGTAATGCCATAAAGCGCGCGGTGTACATACACCGGTTCTTATGCGCGCACATACCGAAGATGTGTTATACTTGTGCAAATCCGCTGTCCGTTTTATCCGCGCGGCCTCCCAACGTAACGATTTCTCTTGCGCAAGAATGAACGCTGCGTCGCGCGGCGATAGTTAACTTCTCCTTAAACAGCTATACTAATTGACCAATAGAAAGTGGAGCTCTAACGATGACTGAGCGCTGACAATCGCGTCCCGTTTGAGACCACTCTTTCGGGGTCGCGATCGTTTCCCGCGATAACTTCACGAGCGGAACTTAGATTCGCAGCTGTCGACGGTTTCCATCGTGATATGAGTTATCGCGTTATTCGCCGCCGAATTCGGGAAGTGTAATAGAATTATTCAGCAGCTGTCACTTAACTTTTAGAATTATCACAATTTATGCATTTTAATTGCCGCGTCCACGTCTTTACACATTTCTGCAATTCTTGCAATTATAATTATCTTAAGGACCCTTTGGAGAATCAAAAAAAAGTCTATTTTTATGAATTTTTTTTACGGAAACCATATGAGTGATTGATTTGAAATTTTGCACACATATTTATCTATATTTTGTTGTTAATCAAGAATTTTTACAAGTAAAAATAACGAAAATTGTAATAATTATAACATTGTTCGTGCGACGTATCCGAGCGCGCATCGTCTCATGGCGACCATAAAATCTCGACACTCAGTTATCTGATACAACAAATCGAAAAAGATTCTTAATCTACAGATGTTTGGTTATCGTCGGAACTAGAATTATTAAAATCGAACTATTTTTTAAATAATTATTATGCATGTAAAAATAAACTTTAAAAAATCACTAAAAATTTTGAAAGTTTAACGTAAAAAGAAAAATAAACGCATTTAAATTATATTAATATAATTTAATTTCGCTAGTTCCAACGATAGAGAGAAGTGTTTCGAATATGTAGATAAAAGACGAAGTCAATTGGTTCATTAGTTTGTCTGAAATTGTGGTCGCCAGTTTGAAAAACATAGTTTCGAGAAAAATGCGTTTGAAATTTTGAAGTACAATTTACTCAACCCGCGCGCCGCTTCGAATAAAATGTTATAACTTTTTATAATTTTGAAAATTTTTTGATAAAAATTTAAGGATAGATTCTTAAAAGTATGTACTTTCATAAAATGCAATAAAAAAAATCGATTTTTTTTCCCTCCAAAAAGTCCGGCCCCCTTAATTCATAAAATAGTTCTGTTGATAACAATAATTGTTCAAGTGATCTTTATAATAGCACTGTTCCTTCCATGAGCCGCTGTTATATGACTGACAGCTGTGATATCCAGGACAATGAAATTGGACGTAAAAAATAACTTTGTCGTTTTCATAACTGCGAAGTGATAAGTCTTAAAGGCGTACAGGCATAGTGCTCTTCGTGTGTGTATGTGTGTGTGTGTGTGTGTGTGTGTGTATGTGTGTATGTTAACGTGTCGCGCGATAAAATGTATAAGCATGACAGAATTCATTCTACTGTCATATAATTAGCTGTGCAGACTGTATCGTCGGCAATTACGGTAATTTCTCGTAGAAGCTTCGATATTTCGCGCACGAGTGCCTGGTTAACAAACGTCCGACAGAGCGTAATCTCCGATCGAAGGTACGAGTCGAGCGTGGGTGGAAGGCACTCGAAGGGTGCTCTTTATTATTCGTAGGTCATTCGCTTCGCGTGACCATCCCCGTGATCCTGCATCGTGCGCCCGTCCATTTCTCACGCGGCCGATGGATTTTCGCCTGTCCGGCTAATTGCCGGAAAAGAGGCGCTGCTATGGATTCTACGGATCATCGATACGCGTACGCGCGTACATGCGTAGGCGGTGCTGTTTAATATTTGACGCCGGCCCCGATGGAAACGGCAATTATCGAGATAAGCGAGCGCTCGCACGATATTCCCCCGGCGTCATAAAGGGCCTCCTCTCCTTTTTTTTTCCATCCGATCTCCCCGGAGAGTGGCGGTTAGTGCGGAGCATTGAAATTCCGAACTTAATCATCCGCTATCGTCGCTCATTTCCACCGGCGCAAATTCGGCCGTTGTTTGTCCCGCGATGTTTCCGAAAGAAAAATATCTCGACGCGATCGGGTTTCCCGAGCTTGGGTCATTTCTTGCGCTATTATGTTTTAGGACAGTAACTTTGCATCGCGCGATCGTAGCGGCGCGGCGTTAGGGGATCGGTCGGACCGAATAGGGTAAAAGTTTTAAGAACGGCGCAAAGAACGTAATAACAGAAATCATTACCTGATCCTTCTCGACGAAGCCCATGAACGACGTCCTCTCAATCTCGATCGGTTGGCCATGTCGATCGTAAAGGGCGATTACGAAATGGAAAAAATTGCTCTTCCTCAGATTGCTCGGCGGTTGTTTCTCGAAATGCGCCCGACCCACGCCAACCCTATAATCGATCAGACATCGCATTGTAGAAAATTGTCTATTAACTGTATTACTTACATTACGATGTAAATATATATGAATATGTATCGCAACTATGTCTTTTATTATCACACGAACACATTGTTGCATTAATTAATATAATAGAGGAGAGTTGCTGAATGCGTATCGGTCGCTTAAATTGAACCTCATTAATATTTTATATCTTTATTTAATACAAACGTTTAGTGACAAAAATATAAAATAAATAAGAAATGAGTAATGTAGACCAAAATTTAATAGATTACATTTTGTTTTGTGCGAATTAACAACACTTTAAAAAATCAGGTACAACTAATTTTTGATCAATAATATGTAGCAATAATGCCATCGTAATTTCATACTGAATTTTTTAAATTTTTAAAAGATTTATTGAGAATATTTTACATTCACTGTATATACATATTTGCAATTATTATAAAGATAATATTTTTATAAAATCTAACAAGATTTTGAAAACGTACCATAACTTTTTTATTACAATAAATGAAATTAATGTAAGACTCATAAGTGATAATAGTAAAATTAATAATTCATGCGAAAAATATGTCAATTGAAAAAATAAATTTAAACCAGTTTTTATTTCAACGTCCTTTCATTATTGTTATTTATTTATTATTATATTATTTGATCTTTTTTTCGATAAATTATTAAAAATTAAGTATTAATTAATGATTTCTTGTATTTTTAGTTATTTTATTTATAAATTCGATACTTTTAAAGGCAATAATACAATAATACTAATAATAAGAAGGTCATTTAACCGAGCATAAAGGTTGGAAATTATAAATT
>QKQZ01034702.1:0-40742 GCA_003595255.1 Solenopsis fugax
CTCTTCTCGTCGCTTTCCACCTCGAGAAATATCTGTAACATACGATATCCATTGGTTAGATAGACTAGATATGTTATAAACCCTGCACTGAAAAAAAGACTGATAATAACTACCAAATGTATAGTGAAATATTATCAATGAAATATTTGGTCATTGTAACCAAAAATAATTTTTCTTTTCTAAATATTTGTTATATTTAGAAAAGAAAAATTATTTTGGTTACAATGACCAAATATTTGGTAAACTTATATCAGATTTGGTAATATTTACGAAACATTTAGAAAAATAAAATTATTTATAGTTATATTAACAAAATATTTAATCGATACTATTTCATTATACATTTATTGTAGTTATTACCAGACTTTTTTCAGTGTGTATATGTTGTATATATTTAAACTAACCTCAAGGTTGCCTCGCAGGTTTCATTCTCTTTCTTTCAGATTATCAGCAGGATTCGTTGCACTCACTCACTCGCAAAAATACGGTTACGTTCGCACGAACATACACTGAAAAAAGTCTGGTAACAACTATCAAACGTATAGTGAAATAGTATCAATTAAATATTTTGTCACTATGTCCAAAAATAATTTTATTTTTCTAAATGTTTAGTAAGTATTACTAAATCTAGTATAACTTTACTAAATATTTAGAAAAGAAAAATTATTTTTGGTTACGTTGACCAAATATTTAATTGATACTATTTCGCTATACATTTGGTAGTTATTACCAGACTATTTTCAGTGTACTTTACACGGCACTCCCGTGGACCGAACGCGCGCGATTGGGTATTCGGTTTCCCCTCGAAATTGTTCGGGTCCACTTAAGAAAAGAGTTTAGTAATATGTAACCCAACATTTGATAGCTATTACCAAACCCTTTCTTTCAGTGTCCTTTTTTGTCCTGCGCAGGATATTTAAGCAATAAAATAATAAAATTGTTTTTCGACTCACCGACCCGATGTGCAACGAGCGGAGTTACTCAGCCACGAAGAAAAGAGAGCTGCGATGATACTGTAACATACAAACATAAGATTTAAAAATTAAAACTACGCTCAAAATAATCAATATTTCAAAAGTTAATTCTTCAAAGAAATTCAGTGCACTGATATGCGGTTATCATTTAAAAAATGTAAGAAATAATTTTGTCAGAAAGATATAAAATTTAAATTTAGAAGTAAAACTTCAAAAATTTCCAGGAAAATTCTTTCAGAGGGCAGTCTCAAATCCCTGGCTCTCTAAATCTGAATCAGTGCAATCTTCCTGATTTGCAGTGATATACTTATAACTGTGGTCATCAATAACTATTCACTATTTTTCAGTGATTCTGATTGAGAAGGGAATACTCTCACTCACCGAATCAGTGTATTGTCGCTGAAAAATAGTGCATATATCACTGAATAAAATAGTTATATCACTGAAAACAGACTATTCACTGTCTTTCAGTGAATAATACACTGATTCCAATTTAGAGAGTGACTTTCCAGGTTTTTCCAGATAATGGACACCCTGATATCCTAAAAATTTGTCGATTCGAAAGCATGTGTTACGCGCGTAAATTATCGTTGGACAATTTCATAAAACAAGGCCATGCAGTTTAAACGTGGCGTGACAACACTATCAACGCCGGAGCTTCTTTTACAGTACTGTATACATACACACACACACACACACACACATATATATATGTACACGACGGCCATATAAATTTGCCGACTGGCCCATTTACACTGTCGAAACACGATACGAGTCCAGGGCTGCGCAGCAGAAGCGATTCCATTTCCATTTCCACGAGCGAAGTATATTGCCACGAATGCACGCTTACTTCGTGGCATCCTCGGCGTCGCGTGTGTACATTGTACGCGCGCGTATGTGTACGGGAACGTATAAGATAAAGAATGGACCAAGCCGCATACGTTTTACATCCATTACGAGCGACGCTTCTTCCCGCAAACGGCGCGGGAGAAAAGGGGGATGGCAGACTTAGGTTCTTGCACAAAAGCTCCGGATGGGGGTATTGTATGTGTACGTAATGTATACCTGACGATACGTAATTCTCTGCACACATATGCGCACGTATGTACACGCAAGCGCAGACAATAGCGAAGGTCGATATATCACACGAGCGTGGCGGATGTCAGAGATTCGCGTCGTCGTTCTCGATCGCAATTTTTCGCGAGCGGATGCTCTGAAACCTTCCACGTAGAGAGAACGTCTCTTTCTAATTTTCCCGACGGCGGCGAGACGGCGGTGGTCGACCTTTCGGGATGTAATTTCAGCGATACAATTAAGGTCGAGAGAATGATGGCTTGTATGTGAACGGGTATTCCATGATTCCCTCCCTCACCCTTACGCTAAACGGAAATGTGTATGCTCGCCGAAAGTGAATACGCGATACCTAAGTTGCCATCGAACGGTTTCTCGCGAAGGTATAAAGAAAAATGAGAAGGACTACCGCAACGTGGCACGCAAATTGAATACGGAAAAGTTGGAGGAAAAACTTATGAGAATTGCCGTCGGGGACGTAACCGTGAATACGAATGGGCACACGCGCGGCTATTCCTACGCTTTCGACTGCGAGAGGAAGGTCGGATCGATGACGACGACGTTGGAATGACGTCGGAAAAGCGGTTTTCCCGTCACCGAGGGTGCTGTTCGAGTCGCGATATCTATGATAAATTTTCGAAGAATCCATTAAGAATTGAAAGCCGCGATTAGCCTTTTATTTCAAATAAAACGACCAGTCTTTTGAAGTAAAAAATTATAGTTTCTTCTAATCTGCATAAGAGACGCAGCAACAATTTCATTTAATGGCATTTTGATATGCGGCGAATCGTAAATTAGGTCGCGTTTCCGAGGACGCAGGTGTTGTACGAAATTTACGGAACAGAATCAACTCGTTTCCGCGGAAATAGATGCACATCTGATCTCGAACACGCGCTGCTATGTTCTCGCTAAGAGACACTTCGGGGCGCGCGCTCACTACCTTGGGAAACCTTGAAGCGTGTGTGTTTCGTCGCCTTTTGTATTTCGAGAGCACTCGACATTACTCTCTCTCTCTCTCTCTCTCTCTCTCTCTCTCTCTCTCTCTAAGTAATTATGTTTTATGCAAAGGAAAACGGCAGCCTACCTCTCGCCATGAAAAGGCAGCGCGCGCGCAAAGAAACGCCACGCCGCAGCGGAGAAATGGCTGTTCTCGCGTTACCATTTATCAAAGGTACAACGTGTCTATATTGCGCTGCATAGCGTAAGTGTTTGCCCATCGTCGTAAGAAATTTCAGAAAGTATTGTTGCATTACGGAGTTGCTCGGAATATGTTCGTGCAAACCGGCGTAAATCGCTCGGAATCGCTTGGGGAAAAACGAAACCCTCGATCGACGGTGCACCGTCTGACAAACGTCGCGTTTTTATTATTCAGTCTACCATCGATCATGCTGAATTGCTGCTAAAATATAAACATTCGCTTAATGTCGCAATAACTGAACTTTTGTTAATTTCGCAAATCTAAATGAGAACTGACCGCGAATTGCCCAGGATTGTGTGTTGCCAAGAAATTATTGGCGGAACGTATCGGCGGAAATTGATGCCGGCAATACGCGCGGCGATTCAGAGATTAGAATACATAGACAACAGAATACGAAGTCTCTCTCTCTCTTTTGCGCGCAACAGAGGGGGGAAAAAAACTAGAACAAACGGCGCCGCTTAATGAACGTCATGGCTGATTGACATTTAATTCTCGCAAGAATTTCTCTCCTTTGAGCGACGGTAGATGTGGGAAGGGGGCCAACCTCGGGCGCGCAAAAAGCTAATTGCTTCTCCACTATCCCTCCGCACCCGACGGCGCGCAGTCGATAATTAAAACCACTTTTTGGAGTTAGGAATTCAATCGAACTATCGCCCGCACGAATGACAAACACCTAATCACTTTGATGGTGCGTCGGTATTCCACGAATCGGCTGTTTACAAACTCACGACGACAGAAACCGGTGCGCTCATCAAGAGTATGGTAATCAGAGCGTCTGCCAAGTAAATGAACGTACGCTACAAGCTGTGGCCTCTGTCACCGTTGTAAATAGTTGTAATAATATTGTAACAGGTATTCGTGTGTATATAGGTATGCCAATGCATGACGCACATTAGTGCGCCTTCGATAATTTGCACGCTACCATTAAATTAGATGTTATTATAGTCAAAATATAAAAGAGGATTAGCGATGTATATGGATTTTAATAAACTAATTTTAATAAAACAAAGTGACGTGACTTTGAATTTAATTTGCGTTTAATTCGAAATATTCGTTTTCATATATCCGGAACATTTACGCGAATAAATTATCTAAACACTGAACCGTGAGCCTCGTATCAATGTAATGTATGCGCGCTCGCTCTACGTAGAAAATACCTCAATTTATAATAAAAGGACACACGATATTCGCAAGAGAATAGAGTTGGTCAGCGAATTATGCCATAATCAATTCTCATTGGCAGAAGCATAATTTGTAAAATAATTTTATTATTATATTTCATGGAAGGTATTTTTACGTATCTCCAGTAAAATAATAAAATTGATTTTCTTCAAAATAAAGAAAGTGGTTATTCGTGTACTAATTTTACAAGATTTTATCAAATAAATGAAAATATGATATAACAAAATATTTACTCGATTCGTTTGCCCACACTAGGAAAATTGTTTCGCTGTACCAACAAATAATTTGGTTAAAATGTATCAAACAAAACTGTTTAGTCAGTATTAACAAACATCAAGTTAATATAAACAAGTATTTCTTTTTTATTTACACGTATTTTTTATTTATACGTTTTATTTACACGTAGAAGCAACTACATTTTTTGTTATATAAAACAAAATATTTGGTTGCTGCTGAAAAATACCTCTAAACAGCTTTCGTTGAAGGCACTAAGCTTTTCTTTCTAATGCATACTATTGTTCTTTCTTTTCTATAATCCGAACTGTGTAATTCGAGCGTAAGCAGATCACGATTTTGATGAATAGATATTGATTTAGACACAACACTGACTCTATCAATAACTGTCGTGGTGAACACATTTGTGAAATGTTTAAACACGATACCTTATATGCCTTCTGCACGCCATTGATTTATGCAGCCGACTAACAGGCGACATCACCGTCTTTCCGAAGCACAAGCCGTATACTTGAGATAGGTAATATCAGTTGTAAACTCGATATTCCTCCATGCGAGAGGAAGAGCACCAGATTGGTTATTTCAAACAAATCAGAGTAAAGAGCATATCGTCACGTAGAATACTCATCATATCGAAAAAGATCTTTTTATCAAACACTTTCACGAACATATTAAGAGATATTTTTAAGGACACTTAAAATCGTGAGAGTGAATTTTTCAATAATTATATAATTGAAAACAATTGATTGTATAGATAAGAATATTAACGAGTTTATGCAAACGAGTTTTGATAGAATTTTAATAATTAAATTTCATTAAAATTTAAATATAAAATTAGCCGCACAGCATTTGCCCTTGCTCTTTTTGCTACAAAAAGAGTCAGCTTGTGTGAATGGGATAGTCGGTAGATCGGCAATTGTAGCACGTAGTGTCTATTAAACTAAAATTTGGGTTCCAGTGATACCGCAACAACCACACGACCGGCAGGGGGTAAGTTAAATACGCAAAAAACATAACACGCAAACGCGATTCAACTTCTGCTATTGCCACATTCAACCGCAATAGTGGTTTCCCAATAAAGAGTAATATTTATATTTACAATTTGAGAGAGAGAGAGAGAGAGAGAGAGAGAGAGCCTGTGTAGAAAGTCTATGTAGAAATTAATCAATTCTGTCTACACTTGACAGATCTGAGAAGCTGAATGTTTCTGCAGAAGTAGGTCGACGAAGAAAATACCTAGCTGCATATGGAGGTAATGTCGGAAACTAACGGTGTCGTCAATGAGAGTAAGCTGTGACAATATACCGGAGCGACAGGTGCACCATCGATGTTAATCGTTATTACACGTATATATAAGGTGCGGGTAAGGGGTCGTCTCTCGTAGTTGATCGCCTTTATCCGCCCACTCTCCCTCCCGAGGCTTGCCTTCACGATGCGGCATTCCATCGTGACGAGACATGACTGGAATTCCTGAAGGATCCTCTCCCTGGAAGTTGCCTCGTAAAACGACAACAGAGTAGCAGATTGCATGAACGACGATTTATAAAGCAACTTTCCCGCGTTTAGCGAGTACGCGAAACTCCGATGATTATTCCAGTTCGATGCGATATTCTGGTGACTCGGTACGATACTCACGTACTTCTGTCAATTTCAAAATTTCCATTTTTTTTTTCATTTTATCAGGCTCGTTCTATTTTAGTAACAACTAAAATAGAAAAAAAAATACCGAAACTAAACAAGAGAAAAATTAAAATAAAAAATTAAAATTGGCAAAAATTAGAAATATTTATAAAGATTTCTTCGTGTCTTTGGAAATGCACGTAAATTTCCTCATGTTCTGAATTTCTCAAGTTTAATTTTTGTAAGGCGTATAGATTTTCATATTACATTTATATTACAAATACGCGATTTGTCAGGATTCGAATATGCGTCAAATTTTACAATTTTATCGTTGCATGTCAGGTCTACATTCATTTCACGGCGCGTTCGTATTCGCCTGTCGACGAAGTTATCGTTTCGTCAAGCTTATCCTGTTTTAACAACAGAATCCTACATTCTGCCAGCAAAGCATCCACTAGATCCGAGATGAAACTAAAGACATTGGCGGCACATCGCATATATAGATCTTCCTTGCGAGCTGTGAAACAAGTGAAACAAGTTTTCCCGTCTTACCGGGCGAGGATAGTATTTCGTTGTAATAAAGATTCAGTTTCGCTTGAAGGATGGGCGACGTTCGCGCCAGGGAAAAAGACGTCCTCGCCGTCGCCCGATTGATAGTCGCGCTTCTACCCGGCGGAAAATTAATTGCGGTAACGCGAGAGCCCCGGCAATTTCGGCGCGATGGACGAAAAAAAAAAAGAGAGGACAGGAAAATTACTTGTCTCGCGCGTAAAAAAGATCGCGTTACTAACGAGATGGCGGCTAGACTCGCGTTGTGTTCGCGAGAGAGAAGGAAAGGGAAATTGAACGACGTCGGCCACTGTGTTTTCTTTTTCTACCTGGGCCGTGAGAAAGCAGCGGGACTATAAGGATTCGTGTAAAAGACTGACGTAGGAGAAATAAAACGTAACGAGAAAATCGGAAGCAGAAGAATAGCGGGCCACCGATTACCGAGGGTCGGCGAGGAAATGCCCTCAAAGCCAGACATGTGTTCAAAATGCTTGCGATTATTATCTTTGAAACAAGAAGAAAAACGACCCGTGCTCCATTTTATTCTAATGGATACGATGATTGAGTAAGGAAATTGAATGGTTTTAAATTATCGTTGAAATAAGCATTTATATTCGTGTCTGAAGAGATGCCAAATACATGATAAAATATTTTATAATTAATCACGAACAAAATTTTACAGATAATTTTATTCGATTTGTAATAATTGTTTTATATTTCTTTTATACTTTACATTTTTATTAATGTCCGTTAAATAGTCTGATTTATCGAGAAAGAATTCTAATTTAAAGAAAAGTCGAAACAAAGTCAAGATTGACGTTGAAAAAGTTTGATAAATGTGTAAATAAATGCTAAAGAATAAGCAATATTTATTGCATGAATTTATACATAATATTTGAATGTATCACGTCGTTAACAAACGACGGGAAACGAAGGTAAACGGCATCATAACGGCAACACGTCGCGTCGCGTAATGCGTATATCGCGTTAGAGCTGCTGCCACATCCCCGATTACTTCGTTAGCGGTATTACGCGAAGATGATAGCGACGCCGATCACGAGCTCTCGATGAATTAGCGATTACACCGACATGATGCGCGCGGAGCGCTTTGAAGAGACTCTGCTTTGGGAGGGTTATTTCGATGAAGAGAGAGGCAGGGGGGAGACAGATAGATAGATAGATAGATAGATAGATAGATAGAGAAGAGAGGGGGGGCGCGAGTCCGTATTCGCGCGACGATTTAATCGAGTACGGCGCGCACGGCTGTGTCCAATCAATCCTGGGGAGGGGGGGGAGGCTGCGATCGGAAAGAGGAGCCCGCAACGCGTAGTGTACACCCGGGGGTGTACATTACACAGCCAGTCTAGGTCGGCAGTCACCTGGCTGGCTATCCGACGTGCCGATCGCCGTCTCGTCGGATATAATCCGGTCCTCCGTCCAGCGAGCGAGAGGCTGCGCTCGCTCCCTCGGTTAATTGAAAATTAACCAACCGTCGTCCATCTGTGCACATAGCCTCCGCCCGCGTTCTAATCACGTTTCTCCCGGTTGCACGTTCTCTCGTTAACCCGATATGCATCATCCGCTGCCTACGACCGGGCCCTCGCCGATAAGTAAATCGGGCTTACGCGTCGTCGCAGATACGCGTCGTGTTACGCGATCCGGCTTCCATCTCGATGATCGGGGATTGGCCTCCTCTTTCTCCCGTCATTAACGAGCTACTACCTTGCCTGTATGTGATCAACCGCGTGTACGTGATCCAGCCATAGATGAGGCGGGAGTTATACGGATGCTCGGGATTTTTTGTACAGCAAGAGACAAATGCGTCGCAGCTAAATGTCAAACGTGATATTCTAATCAGAGAAGCGTTTCAAATTTTCAGTAGAAAATTATTGGCAGTTCTACAGTCAATATTCTTCGCGATAATTCTCATTGCTCCTTGTAAGGAGCAATTATTAGCAATTATTATACAGGAGAAGTGTATTATTTAAATATATTTAAATAATAAATTTCCTGTGACTAAATGTGCTTCTTGTGTCCTAAATTTCATCGTAACATGAGTCTATCTTTATATTTTTATTAATTTAAAAATGTATTTACTTCCTTTTTATCTTTAAAAATTAAAAATGTTCTAATCTATTTTCATCATTATAATTTATTATAAGAATATAGATATATGTTAACAGCAGCAATAATTTATATAAAATAGTGCAGCGTAGCAAGGCTGTTTTTCCTTCACATATATACATATACAGCTATACAATGCATATATACACACGTATTCTACATATATATACATAAATCTATCTCCATTCGCATTGTACGACGTACGAATGCAATATGCGTCCAATTTATAAAACAAGCACAACTCTATCGGATTAAATAATAGAAATTGCTTCAGGAACAATTACCCCTTTTTCTCTCGTCTTCATTTGCACGGTTTTTACGTGCGAGTTTAGCAGAGACGAGCGGATAAAATACAGGATTAGATTTCGAAAAACGACGACGACTCCTTCTGCGAGGCTACGAAAAGGGATTTTCTGCGCAGGAAAACGCGGGATATGGCGTGTCGGCATGTCGACGAGCTTTCCCTTAAAATATCCGCTCAGCGCCGGGAACTCGCGTGGAAATCGCTGCCGCGAGCGAGCGGCAGATGCGGCAAAATGCCGTTGCTTGCTCGCCGTAGAAGCAGCAGCAGCAGCAGCAGAGCAGCAGTAGCAGCAGCTCGTGAAATGTGAAATTGTGATGGACCGCCATTCGATCAGACTTACCTCACTGTCAGATCGAATATACATCTCGCGACATTCCATCCCTCTCCTTCCCCCTCGCCGCTGCGGCTGCGTCTACTTCCACTCCATCCCGCTCTGCTCTTGCTTTGCCCACGAGACATCTTCCGATACCGAGACAGCGACCTCATGAGATTTTACGAGCCGACGATGCGATACCGCCCTATCTAGCCCCTGCGGATCCCTCCAAACCCTTGCGCCATGCTACACCATGTCGCGCTACTTTTGCATCGTATCGTCGTCGTTGCATCCGACTTTCAGGATTATATCGCTCGCATCTTCCTCCGTAAAATGCACGCCGGTCTTATTCCGGCCACGCGGTTCGAATACATCAAGTTTTTCGAAGCACCCTCTCCAACCGTTGCATACTGTTTACTGAATTTTTTTTCATATAGGAGGTAGATAACGGTATATGGACGTATGTGAACACAACGCAGAATAAATAGATAATTTAGAGCGATTTTTGCTCGATTCTTAAATATTGATACATTACTATAGTATTCATTTATTCTGTACATGTATGAAAATTTTAAACATATTTCTATACCTACATGAAACTAATTACTGTTCGATCTTACAATTTAATTCTCTGCTAAAATTGAAATCTCTCACGCAATCAAATTAGTATTAATAACCAATCTGATAACTTTATGCTTATTAAATTTTTTTGAAAACTATTATTAGCGATAAACTTTTTGCAAAAATTAACTTTAAATATGAGGGTATTTTTAACTCGGATTTATCCACTTTTTAGCACGAAAATTCTTCCCCACATTTTTATTTATATTTTACTGTCGCCTTGATTATCTTTAGAGAATTATGGTTCGAAATAGTTAATTTGTACTATCATTTGTAACTGTATGCTAAAATTGTTTCGGGTTGAAAATATTCAAACAAAAGTATTATAAAAAGTAAAATAATTTTCACTGTTCATATTTTCAAATTTATCATTAAAAATTTCTTTTATAAAAAATTTATATCCAATTAATTCGATACTTCAAAAATAAAAGTAAAAACTGTAGCGTTTTTAGACATTTTTTAAATATATTTCTGGACGTGACAAAATTTTTTCGAAACGTGAAGGATCGTTTGTTTTCACTCGATCGTCGTTGTTACCGATAAAAAGATATTATGCAAACTGCGATATAAATACGCTCTGTGACCGTTTACTGCCTCGACATTATTCATAATAATGAAAATGAATAAATAGCACGTTCGTTTACTATATAAATGCCGGCACGCGCGATGGCGATGACAGAACGAAATTAAATCGGTTGTCCGTTCGGTGTATATCGCTTGCTGCACTCTATTTCGGGGCAGACATTCGAAACGCTTCGAATGAAAATTTCAGAAGCACAAGCGACGATGCCGCGATTTGTCTGTTTTCACACTGGAATAGAAACGATTCAATTTTCGGAGAACTTTTACCGCGAGCGAAATAAACGAAGTAGAGGCTTGTAGGGCATGTAACTCTCGGAATAAATGTATCGATTAAGTTCATGTAATCAGAAATTGAGCAATTAGTGCAGCTAATATCTTTATTTTAAATAACTCACTTAGTACGAGCATATAATAATAATAATTATTATTATTATACAATAAATATCAATACCATAATTATAAAATTAAAAGTTATTTTACTTGTATCTCTCCAAAATATCATTACATAGTCCATTAGATAAATTTTTTTATTTATAATTCATATTTTTGGGAAAATAGAATCTTTTTCTAAAAAGTCAGCTTGTTAAGTATCATAAGAGGAATCAGTATGTATATTTTCATCGTTTATACCGTTTGCGGATCGCCAGTGTCTTTTGCGAGAATTCATAGGTCCGAGTATAAATTTCATTCTCTCAAATAATTTTCCAGTGGGCTCAACGGGTGACGTTTTCGTATGAAAATCTCACGGCTGTCAGATCGTCGTAAAAATTCATGTCGCCGGGATGAACGGTGGCGTTAAAAACAAGCCAATATTTTCAGTGCGCCGCTTGTGCGCCGCGCGCCGTTTGTCCCGGCGATTCTCTATATCCATAGGGACAGGGAGCACCGAATTCGCGCGCGGGCAGGCGAGAGTGCGCCGAATAAAAGCTAGAACGATAAAGTGTTCGCCGTTGCCGCGCCGACTACTACAAAAGCGCAGCGTAAAAGTTCCGTCCGGCGGGACTTAAAAAAAAGCGCTCTATTCTAAATTTTCAAAATAAACGTGGCTGTAAACGCCGCGCGCTCTTGTAGTACTCCAGGTATTTTAACATCCGTTCGCAATGGAACATCCTTTGCATCTCCTCGAAAGAAAGTGCTACTTAAAGTCCTGCATCTGGCTGTTCCCCTCTCTCCTCTCTTTCTCTCTTCTCTCCCCTTCCCATCTCGTTATAAATAAATTATCTTCAGCTTTCTCTGACATTATGAGTGATAAATTTAACGATAAAAAGATATGGTAAAAATAAAGATAGGAGAGAGCTTTGTACGTGTCTGTGGGCGAGAAATATTTACATAGAGCAGAGGAAATGGCCATGATATAACTTAAAAGTAGCAAGGATATAAAAGTAGCAAACTTTTACGAGAGGAAACTGTCGGGATTGGATTATGCAAAAATATTAATATGTACATCGGGAGGATATTGAATCTTAAAGATTGTATTTGGTCTGCTATTTTTTTTTTTTTTTTTNTTTTTTTCATTTTTTTCACTCGAATACGGCAAGGACTTTCAGTGGTTTTCCCTTTGACCGATCAATCGTCAGTGAGCGCATTTCGGATCGTTTACGTTCTACATTGAGCGAAGAGGAAAGCACCACTCGACATTTCGGCCCGATAAATGGGGAGACCGGACACAGGGAAAATACCATCTCAATTTGATTCGATTAAACAGGAAATAGGCAGCGTGTATTTCCAATCTATGTGTGGTATATATTTGCAATTGATTAATCGCCGTACGGCCCGACCGCGAAGCCAAATTGTCTAAACGCCGGAATCTATTTTTCCAACGGGCGAATCGCCGATTACCGAGTCCACCATCCAAACGCTGAAAATAACGATCGTCGAGGCGCATACAAAACATGTGTTAGTCGTGCATGCCCATGAAAATAGTAATGATTTAATTAAAAATTGTTTTTTATTAGACGCTTCAATTGATATGTATACCAATATCGCGCGCTTTAACGTCGCGTAACGACACGGAATGGTAAAGCCAGTCAAAGTTTTCATTATCACGATCCGTCTTACGGTGTAGTACATGCGTTTTACGACGCATAAGTAAGGCCAATATAAGAAACTCTCACATAAAAAGTCGCGAAATTGTAAGCCGCGAGCTACGCAATATCGTTATGCGCGAACTCTACCGTTGACAGAATGTCGTTAAAAAGACGTGACTGACACTTCTTCTTTTCTTTACGATTTGCCGACACGCACCGGGTGTAGGATACATTTTTTTTTTTCCCCCAAGAAACTGCGCACCAAAAGAACACGAATGCGCGCGCCAAAAGAAATTGAAAACGCAAAGATAAGTCGTAAAAATGATACTTATTACTTCTAATGGCTTCGCGTTATGAATACTTCAAACTCGGAAGTAGAATGATGTGAATATATGCACGGAGAGATACACGGAGTATCCGAGTGCACATCAAATAACGCATATTTTAAACGTAAGTGATCCATAAATTTTGTATGCTAGAGTGCGGTATCAGAGATATGTGAAGTTAGCACGACATTCTACTAATATAAAAAAAGAAATTGGATTTCCAGCAGCACTTTTTATAATTCTACAGTTCCTTATAAAA
The DNA here is from genome assembly GCA_003595255.1 of Solenopsis fugax. NCBI lineage: Eukaryota > Metazoa > Arthropoda > Insecta > Hymenoptera > Formicidae > Solenopsis > Solenopsis fugax. The sequence goes on from QKQZ01034702.1 coordinate 13,385, forward strand.
GCAAAAAAGTCTCGTATTTTTTATACCGAAAAAAAAAATGTAAAATGAAAAAAATGTCATCGAATTATAATCATGCTAACTTCGCGAATCTAGCACTTCTCCTTTAAAGTACAGGAAAGTAATAAATATCACCACTTTTGGCAACAGTTCCTGACAGTCGTACTCGAGTCTATCATCAAGTATAACTTAAAAAAAATTCAATTTCAACAATTATCAATTTCTCATAAATTAAATATGCCCCAGCACGACACTTTGAAACAAAGTGCTGCTAATTATGTTCTGCAGTCCTAGTGACAGTTCACGTTAGTTCTAACAGAGTTCTTGATTGCTTCACAATCATTTTTAAGCAGAGTTTCGGCGGCTAAAGATTTTTAAATAATTTTTTAATCCAGCACGATGCTCAGAGAAATGTTAATTTAATTTAATTATTCGATATAACTTTTCTTGGATCCTTAGCTTTATTTTCATTGATTTACATTACGTTTCTTCATTTTCGTTTCTTCTCACTTTTATTTATCTGTTTGTTTCCCAATTCAATAAACATTCGCTAAGTTGAGACAAGCGTCACATCATGCGAACACGATAATGCATGTCGGCGTGACAATGTTCTAATTGTGCGCGACAATACAGTTGAATCTATCACATAAATGCAGCGCGCATTTGAATTTGTCGAATATTTGACAAGTGAGCACATTGTTTGGAACCGGCTTCGCGCGTATTCGCGAAAGTTATAAATTTCGCTGACAATTAGTACCCAAACGTACTGTATTCGAAATATGTACGTGTATAAATATACACACCGCGAAAATGTGCCACATTGCGTGTAGAATGAAGCTGTCATCTACGTTGCCATAATCTTGGATACATATTTGCCTCGTATTTAACGTAGAGAACGATCCTGTCTGCGTAATCATAACATCACAACGTGGCAGGGAATTAAGATGTTTGCAAGACATGTATGAGGGTGTAAGGACGTTTATCTCTCGCTGCCATATCGCGAATAATATAATATTTGGTTAAAAGCAAAGAATTTAAAGTCGTTTTAATATTTTCATGATTCACACTTAACTCCGCGTCTCTTCTCGTATTTTGCTAAATGCATAAATACCATATATACTTTTTCTAAATATAAAAACGGTATTATGAGAACTATACTGGTATAATGAGAAACAAAGCTTTTTCGCTAAAAAACATCACATGAATTGTAAATTAACGCTAATTACATATATCGTTTTCGGTTATAATATAATAAAATAAAGATATTGCCAAATTTGTTATGGATTGTGTTATTGGTACCACAGAAAGCATTCATATTACTACTATAATTTATTACATTTGATGAATAAAAGTTTGCTTTGGCAAACGAATATTTTTTTATGCCATACGTAATTGCATTTCCAGCCTTTTAATTACAATCCCAGAATATTATGCAAGCCAGTTCCAACGCTGCAATTGCATTATCTTTCATTCAAAGAATTATAAGTACAGAAAGTTTCACTTTTTTGTAATTATTTATTTAAAAAATATATATTTGGAGAATACGAGAATATTAGCGAAGAAAGCAATGCTAATTCGCACAATAATAATTACGGATTATATAATTTTTTTCCTATATATATTTTTCCTATAATACTACTATTATTTGTTATACAATAAATCTATTGTTTAATTTGTTTGATCAATTGGCGATGTATCGTGTTTAAACGACGAATTGGTCGCTGCGCAATTAAATTGCTCATTGGGTTACAAAATGTTTCGTTAACGCTGACAATATATCTGTGGTATATCGAGTTTGCGAAATGGGTTAAGTGCACCCGTTTCATTCGCCTGATATAAAAACAATTAAATCGCCCTCGTCGCTCGCGTTCGCACGTAAAAAATTTCGAGGGAAAAATTGATATTCCGAAACGTCCGTCCACTTCGCGCTACGCGAGAGACGAGGCCTTCAACGATGAAACCGAGATTTCAATGTTCAATCAAACTGCAAATGTACGCGACTTAAAATTTCGTTAAGCCTCGACGTGCGTCGTCAGCTGCGTTATACAGGTCGGATTAAAAAATTGTTACACCGGCATAGAACCAATTCGCTCGTTTCGACGATCGGACGTGAAGATTTCTTCTGTCTTTCATCTCGTATCGCATTCGGGTTTATAGTTTATATTCGCCGCACGTCGTATCGATTCGTACGCGCATTACGTGTACGACGTATAAGTAAGTACGTATATCTACAAACGCACGTGGCTATACCTTTTGCACGTCGATTACATCAACGTGGTCCTGGAAACGTAAAATAATCGAGCGGGCAGTTTACATCATGGAGGAAGAAGTACGCGAAGCAAATGCGGAAAGAATGACGGGGAATGAAAAGTTTCAGGAGGTCGATACCGAGTGGGAATACAGATACGATGACTTTTTCGAAGCGGAACAATCTCTTGACTCGGTCGAAGAAAAATCTTACGAAGAAGGGGAATGGGAAGAGGAAGAAGAAGAAGAAGAAAAGCCACGTAGGTTATAGTTCCCGAGAGAAAATTCGACATAATGATAACTGATAAATATTTCATGATAGATTTCATAATAATGTGTGTATGACACGTGTTTCTCAGATCCGAATCTAAATTAAAGCTTAATACATTCGTTTGATATGCATTACCTTGGTACTCTGCGACAGGAAAACTACACTTAAAATAGCATTAAATCCGAAAGGTTTGACGCATTGTGCAGGGTATATTCTTTTGAATTTGCATGTAATATAAAAATGTTTTGTTCTCAAAAAACAAAGATTTTTTTTAATGGAAACACGCTCTGTTAAAGCACACAAAGTGTGGCATTCGAAGGAACAACGTCGATAACGTCGAATGTAGAAATATTGGAACTTTGTAACGAATGGGTTAAAATTATATGCCGAACGAAGATCGATGATGCGTATCGGATACGCGTGTCGGACGGAAGTGCGCACTGTGTTAACAATGAAACGTAAACTTAGCCGACTGTAAATATGTTCAAATATGAATGACACAGTTTGGAGCAACGAGTTGGTAGAAATAATGAAAGAGATTATTGATTTTGGTTTATTTAAATGTGAATCATGCGAATATCCGATAAATATTACTAATCTGATGTATTTAAATAACCTGTTAAAATACAATGACCCACACTCTAAATTACTTTAATCAATTTGCCATTTAAAAATTTATAAGTCAGGAACTTCTTATATTTCACTGTGATAACGTAATTTATTTATTTAATACAATCTATGTTATCATAAAAGATTGAAACTATTTTTGTCATAATTCTTTTAACTTTGTAAAAAATTACTCGTGAGCTATTTTATCTGTTTCATTATTTTGTCAGCTGTACAAGATTGGGAGAAAGAGGCGAAGAAGAAAATTCGTATAGAAATGGATGATCCGTCAATGGCAAGACGGAGAACTATCTATGATCTCAACGCTTATGCCTCTTCTCGGCCGTCAGTGAGCGACATTTCGAAATTTAACGCGATGCAGATAACCACGGAGCCAGCGAAGAAAATTCGATATTCCGTGTCGATGGTGAATATTTCAGCATGCCAGCGGTTTATTCTATTTTCAAAACTTCAAGTTATTGAATTGTTCTAGCAAACGTAAGATTTTAAAAGAATTCGCGGAAGGAATTTTACGGAATTATATCTGAATAAGAAATAAGCCATCACTAGTTTTTAAAATGTATCTAATGTATCGGACATATCCAACATTTATACCGAATATTCTTATAAATATAACAGAGAATAACTTCGGCAAAATTTCTTATATCGAATATTCTTAGTTTTCACAATTTGTAAAAAGGAGTCGTCTCTTTAGGAAAGAAAAGAAAATGTATATTAATATCAAGTATAAATTTATGTTGATTTAATTTTAGGGAATACCGGGAATTGCGAGAATCGATCTGTCGCCACTGACGCAGAAGATTGTCGGCTGTATCATTGGCGAGGACGTCACTACGGAATATCCATGGGTGCACGTTAGAAAGGATGTTATAGAGGATAATATAGATTTACATTCTGAGAGCAGCGATTTTCTGCCAGTAAAGGACGAGGTTTACGCATATCCTGACGAACAAATTTTTATCGGCTACGCACCGTCCCTAACCGAAGATGCCCAATTCTACATTGTCCTCACCGAGGAGGGTAGAGACGCTGTCGTGAAGCATATACAAAAGGAAAGGGAGGATCACGAGAATCGCGTGAGAAATGCGATCTACAAATTTCCTGGCCAATGGCACGATTTGGGAAGCGGTGCCGAGGTCGATGCTAATGTCGTCAAGAACACAAGACCATTATACGAGATTGAGGTTTGGAAATTATTAAAGAATCATAATCCTCTTCATTAAAGAGTCATAATTTTGGCTTTGGATATTAAAAGCTACAGTTGCGGTTCGGTATAACCTTAAAGAATCATAGTCTGGTCAATTTATACTTTTAACTAATTATAAAATTGATATAAAATATCATTTATTTTAATATTTACAAGAAAAGATAAAATTCTAACAAATCCAACAAATAATTAAGAATTTAGTGCAATAACATTCAATTTAAATATCTTAAAAATTTGAAAGGAAATTAATCTTGAAAATATAGAAATCAAATTTGAATTAATCTTTTAAAATAATATATAGCAATTAGATGAAAAATATTGTATTAAATTCTTGTTAATAAAAATTATATTAGGTATGTGGGACAGGTCACATATTGATTGAATTTTAACTCGAAGCTTTTCTCGAACGACTTGCGACTTTTCACTTCGTCGTCGTCGAAACTTCTTCGGTCGCAACTTGCATATTTATTTGATCAACAAGTTCATATTCGCGTCGAGCGAACATTGTTCGCAAATTTTTTAAAAATTTTATCACGTTTCGTTTCACAGCGCGTGAATCGCGCGTGTGCATGCGTGGATATTGATAGTTTGCGTCCGCTAATTCTAAGCCGCAGTATTAAAGCGATTATCGTAAATTTCTGCTAAACCCGCCTCTATAAATATTACTCTCAGCGAATCGACAATAATACCGCAGCGACATTCACACAAATTGCAATAAATTATTTATTAATCACTCTATTCTGATTTCGATCAGACAAGAAGCAGTTTATAAATCTCGCAGTGCTCGCGATTGTTTAATCATATTTGTGCGAGGTGTCGTATGTGAAATATATTGTATAACCGGCACCATTGACGATGCGCCACGCGATTATATCTTTCGCATTTAATTACGATCAGGTTACATCTACCGCCGATTTATTGAACGTGCCGATAAATCTAGCGGACAGAAAGGCGGACGATCAGAGGGACGGATACATCGAACTGCTACCGAGTAGCCGGCAAATATTTGAGAATATACGGCGTAAATTGGTAAGCAGGTATACGCAAGTGACGGCGATCGTACGACACAACGAGGCGCAAACGGCGCCATCGATACCTGTCAATTCCTGGTACCAATATCTGTACGAATACGAGACAGTCGATTTGTCTACTTACACCGAAGAAAAGATAGAGTCCTTGAAGGATTTCCTAGAACGCTACACCGACGAAATGTGTAATCAGGTAATGTTACAAATTCATCAATTTTACAATAACGTATAATTAAAATATAATTAAAGGAGCATTATCGAGGACTAGAAAAAAGCTATTTTTATGTAAATTTTTTCGAACTATGCAATGATTTATTTTAAACCTTGTACATATAATAGTTATAAAAATTCGTGGCCGAATGTACATTGTCTTATGGCACTTATAAAATGTAGACACTTAATGATTAGGGACACAGGGGTGAATAGGATTATTCTAATCTATAGATGTTTGATTATTGTTGAAACTAAAATTATAAAAAATGAATTATATACTTATAAGGAAAACGTTAGTTATAACAGCAAATAATTTGATTAAAATATATCGGACCAAACTATTTAGTTAGTTTAAATAAATATTTTTTATTTACGTATTTCGTAGAAGCAATTAAATTTTTTGATACCTCAAACAAAATATTTGATTGCTATTAAAAAATGCCTCAATTAAATAACTTTTGCTGAAGGCAAATTAAATTTTTTTCCTAGTGTATTTTCAATAAATTTAAGATGCGTAAATATTACATTTACAAACTCGTTATAAAAATCAAATAGTTTTACATTAGCAGTAAAATGGAAAAATTAACACATCTTAATTTCACTAATTCAATGATAATCAAACATCTGTAGATTCATAATCTTATTTACCTTTTTCAGTACAAAGTTTAAATAAATCAGTATCCCCATAATAAAAATCGAATTCTAATTGGAATATTATTTATCATAGATTAATTACACGACTTGTTATGAAAACATTTAATTTTTTACGATAAGAGCTTAATAGGTATTTTCAATTTATCCCATTTTGTAACAGATTTTAATGAACTCCACGTGGGATATATATACAAGTGATTATGCAAATTTAATACGCAATGAAAAGGATACGCAGGCACCGGTGCCGATAGGCTACGAAGAGCATCAGAGCTACTACGACGGGACGATTATTGTGGATAAAGTTATCAACGATCTCTGCTGGCATCCGTTCTGGACCGGAACGGCGATAGCTACTTACACACAACATGGAAAGAGCGAACATCTAATAGGTCCCAAAACTTACGACGAGGTTTGACAATTACTCTAATTACTTTTAAAATTAAAAATTTTTAATAAACATAATTTTTAAAATTACTTTTAAAAATTGTGTTTATTTCGTTCATAAAGTTGTTCTAAACTAGCTAATCTTGAAGAAAATTTTATAATTTAATGTAATTTACTCAAAATCGCGTACATTTCTCATAAACAGATATTCTTAGCTTGCGAGGGAAATAATAAAGTACTAATATGGTCCTTCACTGACTGTCTGTCACCTAAACTAATCCTCGAATGTCCAAGAGAAGTGACATCCGTTACTGTCTGCCCTCTCGACAGTAATATCATCGTAGGCGGCTGTATAAACGGTCAGGTAATCAAAATAAATTCTATTTCTTTCATCTCGGTATATATTTTTCTGTTTTGTTGTAGAATTAAGAAAGATAGAACAAAATATTGTCGGAAATAATTCAACAGCGAGAGCATATATGAATATTTTCCTCATTTCGCGAACGAACGACAGTCCACCGATGTCGATTAACCCGTTACTGCGATGCACCCCGATCGCATTCGCGTTCGCTTGACACGTCATACCCGCGAATGAATAACGCGACACACGCGCATATTCGTAAACAAATTCTTCCGATGGAACACGATCGATATCAATCACGTATATCGAAAAACACATCGCGATGGTGCGTGGGATCCATCGGGCACTGTGCCGACTTGTCACTGCGCGCCGCGTTTCAGAACGTGAAAATTCGAAAAGTGCCGCGCGTCGGCAATCATGGCGAACGCGGAACAACGAACGTAACGCGAATATCGTATGCAAGCCGGGATCACCTGTCTCCATTAATCCATCGCGACGATCCTCCCGCTGCTTCTCTCGATGCTCCACAATGTTCTGGATATCTGATGACACCTGGGACACTCGTCGATTGGGCGATCGAATGTATTGTGAAACGCGCGTATTAGGAAAACGCGAGGCGATGAACGTAAATGTCGAGAAATACTTTAATCCCGGTTGCAAAAGGCGAATAAAAGAAACGGTAAAAATATCGGCGAAAATATCAAACTTTTCATGTACATTTTTAAATAGATTATTTTCCTCTGCGTCTCTTGAGCTTGAGCATTTTTTAATAAAAGCAAAAAAAGTTTGAATATATGTCTTTGCGCAGATCAGCATAGTCAATGCATCTGTGATCGCGCAAATGTCGAATAAAAATTTCCTAAGTATTCAGTTATTATTAAATTATTTTATGATACGTCCGCTGTATCCCAATATTCCATTTTAAAATTTGGTCCGCAAAAGCTTATACTATACTCCAAAAAGAAAAAAATAAAATAAAACAAAAAATCACCTTAAAACTGTGCAGCCAATAAATATAAAACAAACTACATGTTGCAACTATAAACATAAAATGTTAATAAAAATGATAAAATGTTGATAAAAAACGATAAAAAGCGTGGAAAAACGGTTTCGAAATTCGGTTACGTGACTTGTTTAATTTAACGCTTTTATGTGACACACGAAAATACCATAACGGCATTTTATTGAAATATTAATGAAAATTAAAATAAAGTTAAAATAATTAAATTTTAATAAAAAATCATGTGACGCAATTTTGGGATATTTGGTATTCTTTTTCGATAATTTATAATAGGACACGAAAAGAATGCGAAAATAACGACACAAAGTTTGATTATTCGACGCCTATTTCTATTTAAAACAAAATTCAATTTCTTTTCTTATAAAAGTGTTAAGTGAGTTTGTTAGCGAATATTTTTTCACATTCCTAATTTTTATTAACGCCCCACTGATTAAATTGAAAACTGCGCGCATCTTCTTAATTGCCTGGCACTATTTGCGAGCTCAAATTAGCAAATTTTAGACGAGAAGAAGCGTCTGCGAAAACGTATGGGAAAACATCCCGTTACAAGCTGCGATCGTGAAACTCAAAAGTCTAGGCTACAGAGTGAAACGAGATGAGAAGGGGGGATGAACGGACTACGATAAAATCCATCCATATCCTTGCCGCAGATCGCCATCTGGCACATTCCCGGCAAAATCGAGCAGGTGGAGACGGTGGTGGCACAGACGAGCGCACAAGTGAAGTACAACATCGCGATGAGGAGCTTGATGACATGGATGCGCGAAACGACAGCGACGTCGTTGATCAGTCCGACGGCGATGTCCGCCCTCAAGTACAGCCAGAAGGCGGGCATCACCCAGATAGTCTGGGTGCCCTCGCATCACAAGGTCGACAAAAACGGTCGGATCTCATCATTGCCGGGAGACGCGACCCTGGACGATCTAAGTTGTCAGTTCGTAACCGCCAGCGAGGACGGCACGATTGCCTTTTGGGATCTTAAGTAAGCATTGTCTTTGCCTGATGCATTTAGCACATTTATCATTTAACAAATGCTCTTAACTCTTAAAGATAACATTTTTAATTTTAAACAAGTTTTAATTTATTTATGAGAATAGTATTTTTTATTCGAGAGCAGTACGTACTGAAATAATTAAACAGATTTAAAAAAAGTCCATAATGCGACAAGTTTGTTTGAGAATTTAAGAAAGAACATTTAAGAAAAAGAAAGTTTAATCTTTAAAAGAGAGCATTTTCACGCATATAAAAACTCACGCGAATTTTTTTTGCTGCTAAATAAAATATTTTTATTAAAATATATAAAATATATATATTTTAATAAATCTTTATTTAGTTTTAACGTTGAGAATCGACGATATTATCGACGATACTGGAAGAATTAGGATATTGATATTCCTGTCGCTGTTCTCAAATAGTTTCATCGGTTAAGGATTAAACGTTATGGAACTAAACGTGACCCTCGAGAAGTCGCGTCGAATCGATGTCGGACAAATTTTCCTATGAGCTACGGCGCCACTAGACTCGCAAGAGTAAGAAATAGAATATTCAAAAGACATTCCCAACACAGCCGAAGAGAATCGTTTTCTTTATCTTTCACTTTTGCGACACCCGATATCGTCATGCCGAGTGAAAACGTCACATCGTTTTTCTTAAAAATGCAAGAACAAGTGAAGAAACGGCTGGCGTATGACAGCGAGCTCTTCGCCGGTCGACCTGAACCAGCAATTGGTAACCACGAGAAAGGTCCGTAGCCGTCGTATCTCCCGAGACTGGAAGTTAGCGACTTGGGGCGTTCGACTGGCGCGAAACTTGTCGCAGGCGAAACGTTAAAGAGCGAGCTCCGTCTCCTTGCCTTTCGAGTCCTCCTCTCCGGACGCGGAACGACGAACCGCCTTCCGTTTCCTCCTCATCTCTCGCCCCCAACCTTCTCGAGAAACTCTCCCGGAACCGTAATGGTCCTGCGACTTGACTCTCCGAAGTTGGCGTTTATATGGTCCGAAAATGGATAGACCATCCCTCTATAATCGTTGATCGGTATTCAGTCCTCGCTCCCAACCCTTCTCACATCCCTTAACGTTCAGAGTAGTCCTCCGAACCTGCTAACTCTCAAGCTCCTTGGCCTCGTCGATCTCTGTGCGCGTTCAGTGGGGTGCGAGGGGGAGTCGCTCTTCATTTCGGGCCGCGCCACAATGGCTATGTAGATGCTCCAATACTAGTGAATTGTTTCCTCACTTGATACGAAATTAGGACGATATTTACGAGATTACACCACCCCATTCCTGTTTCGCTGAGAGAAAGGAGCGTATTTGCGGGAAGCGAAACTGTGCCGATAACAGTTCAATTTCCGAACAAAATTCGAACGGATGATTAATGAAAGTCTCGCAAAACGTTTAAATTTTATCCAAATTTTATCCAATCCAAGATTATAAAAAATTATTATTATTATCTTCTAATAACTATCTTCGTTTTAATGTTATTTCGTTTTCACTAACGAGACAACGAGATTGAGACGTATTTCTTGTTTCTGACGGAGAACGTTGGTTTGAAAGATGGCGGCCTTCGGAGAAGGACATCCGACGAGTTCGTAGCAGACGGAAGAAGAAGATTCATCCAGATATTCAGAAATCCATGGCGCAGCCCGTGTCACCCTTCAAGATCCTCGATCGCGTCTTCCAACCCGACTATATCCTCGCGATTCAATATCCGGACGAGAGCCGGCAGGTCGTGATAACGACTCTCAGCATGTACAATCCAAAGTTTCGCAAGGAACAAGTCGAACCGTTCCCGGTGACAAGGGACGATCTCACAATTAGAAAGTACTACAAACCCATAATCGAGAAGGCGAACTACGTCATGGAGCCGAAGATGCTCATCGGTACCGTCGAAGGTAAAGCGACTTGTGCGCAACGCGCTTTCTCGCGACTCAATTTCCGACCGTTGACGTCTACGGGTCGAGACACGACACGATTACATATACCCGAGTTCATTAATGTTAATGCAATTCAGATGTGATTAAACACAATTAATTACACTTAAATCTCCCTAAATAAGATTGATTTAATTTAATATCAACGGCGTAAAGTGGATTAAAGCGTAAACGACGGCAACAGGTGATTTTGGTTGCATAACGTGGACCGGCTACGAATTCGCCACCGACGTGAGCGTGAATCGCGAAACGGCACGGTGGCTCTGGATAAAGAGGGTGCACGACGGACCGGTTACTCACGCAGTCAGATCCAATTATTATCATCAGGCGGTGGCTACGGTAGGCGGCAAGATCTTTGCCGTGTGGAGGGACGATTTCGGCGAACCGCTCATTTGGAAGAAGTCCAATGTCGGGTGGGTGATAAATTCGCGGCGGGCGATATCGTCCGACGCTAAAGCAAACTAAACTTCCGCTTCCGCGTCAAAGTAAACGTCGGACGCGCTAAGTGATTCTCGCTGTGTGCAGAGAAGGGAGTATGGCGAAGAAGATAAAAAAAAAGCGAGGGAGGAAAGAGAGAACGAGGGTGCACGTTAAAATAACCGCGGACGTGCGGGGTCGCGGGAATTACGCGCGGAGAAATTACTCCTCGAGGAGAAACGTCAATATCGCGAGAGTTAACGAAACATAGTCATGAATATACATAAACGCGGTGCCGCGCGTTTCGAGTTCGCGTTTCATTCGAAATAAAAATAACGAGCGAACCCGCGCGATAAATTGCCGCGGTGTACAGCATGTAATTGCGACGATAGCGTTTCGTATTGCCCTTACACAAGCGCCGATGACCGCTCGCGTTTCACGCGCCGCGGTCATAGTTTTCGACGGCGAGAGAGTCGAACTTTCGGTATGATCTGCATGACAATACGATCATAACTTACATTTACAGCACCCGTGTGCTGTTACTACTCCGTTAATGAAAGCTATTTTCGATGTACGGCCGCACGTCGCGGTCGGCACGCCGCAACGGTCATTATCGGACGTTGTCGAACCGATACTCTCGCGATTCAAATACAGACGGTCTATCTATTCTGTCTCATTAACTCTTTTTACGACTCATATACTTTTATTAATTCCGGAAACACGTGTGTCCTTTATTTAAAATTATCTAAAAAAAAAAAATAGCTCTCAAGTACAGTGCAATATTAATAATTGAATCACGCTAAAGCAAAACATTGCACGGAAAGAACAATTTTGCTGAAATACAGACCTGAAAATAATTATGTTAAATTATTTAAAAAATTAAATCAGATGTTTAACTTGGTTGTTAAAATGTCAAAACTGTTTGTAGTAATATTATCATACTTAGGCTTTCTACATAATTATTTTGATGGCCCAACATAAAATTATTTTCTGTATCTTGTAGCTAAATTTTAGATGCTGCAGTGAAATTGTTCTTTCCGTGTGCAAGTGCTATTTTTTTTTAATTTTAAGAAGAAGGAAAACTCATCGTAATAACTAAAGATATGAACAGTCAGTCTCTGCAAAAATTTTTAATTAAGTTTTAATATTAAAAAATCATATTAAAATGATTAAAATTTCAAAATATTAAAAGTCCAAGTAAAAATGCAAAAGTTGCATCGTCCACTTTTTCGTCGCTTGTAACAGCACTTTCCATGCCGAAGATGAGTACATACATGGAAAAAAATGGTTTTGTTAAAATATCTAAAAATTTGGTCAGATACAAATCTGAAAATAATTTTATTGTGGATCAACAAAATAACTATGTAGGACACTGAAGCTAGTTGTTAGAATATCAAAACTTTTTTGCGGCATTGCTCATGCTTGAACGTATTTCATAATTATTTTGATGGCATAACAAAACAATTATTTTCAGATTTGTTTACAGCTAAATTTTTAGATATTGTAGCAAAATTGTTCTTTCCGTGTATGTAATTATAGCAACACAGCACTTACGACTTGTTCATATAAAACGTATTTGCACAATTTAGCCCTCGCACAATGTTCTGCTATGAAGACGTCTCAATTAATAATGCGATACGATATATCAATTAACATACAAAGTAGAAAGCAACATCGGATTAATGTTGATCAGTTTCGATCTGTTTTTATTGCCTTCTTTTACTGAACGTAGATACACAGCGTGCTCGTGGGGAACTACACGCCCGACCGTTCTGATCTTGGGGCGAATGGACGGCACCGTAGAAATTTGGGATCTCATAGTCAAAAGCCACGAACCGAGTTTCATGCAGAGTTTGTCAGGGCGGATAATTACGGGCATCTACACGCACGAACTACCACTGGAACCGCAGTGTATCGGATTTTGCGACTTCAACGGCTCTTTAAGAACGTTCACCGCGCCGCGCGTTTTACTGACGTACGACGTGGGTGACGTCGAATGGATGAAAAAGTTCATTGACCGACAAGTTCAAAGGGTGAGATAAAAAGCGATATAACGTTAAAGATTAAACGTCTAAACGAAGTAACTAAAAATTTATGTTTCGCGTAAAGCAAATGTGTCTTCATTAGATGGAAAAAATTGCATTGTAAACAGTAAAGGCAGTAACAAAAAAAAACTTAATTATTCCATTTTAGAGCAAAATGTATTAAAATAATTAACCGAGTTTTCATTTGTCACTCTCAATAATGTAGCTGCATTTAATACGCTACACGAAAACATCATTTCACACGGCACGTGAATGTTTACGCGCATTCGCTTCATAAAATTTTATGCTTTCGTCTATATTAAGACGAAAATATACCGGCGCTTAATAGGAATCGTGTTCGTAAAAAAAATCCTTTTCTCTTCGTTCTGTTATTTCCACAGTAATTTACCGTAAATTTTACTGTGTGCTAACGGCAATAAAAATTTCTTCATTCTTTCTGTCCGTATACGATTGTCTATTTCCGTGTATGATCAGATAAGCGAGTTTCAAGCCTGGCAGGAAACGTGGCCCAAAACAAATCTCGAGAATATCAAAATGAAGAAGATGCTCAGTAAAATGAAAGTGGAGAAAAAGCGTTTGGAGGCCGAGGAGAAAATTAAAGCTGACACAATTGATGCTCGCGTGACCATACCTGCGAAGCACGCGGTACACGATCAATCTAATATTCCACATGATGATTAATTCTATGATTTCATTCTATAACTTCGAACGGCAATTCGCACGACGCGGATAACCACAGCCGAACGAATCGAGCGTTTATAGCCACGTAAATAACGATGCCTTCGCGAATCACTCCTGTATTAAGCTGGACCCTCCCAATCAAAAATTTAATGCTACAAGGGTCCGCGAATCCCTGATGCCATCGGTTCAGTCAAGCGCGTGCTACGAAAGAAACCGATCTCTCTTTTTCTGTTAAGTTAATTTCGCACTATTCACAGCGTCGGAAGCCCTGGCAGTTCCTCAAAGAAGCCAAGGAACGATGGATGTCAATGGAAGTAAAGCGCATGCAACGACTGATCCTGGAGAAAAAAGGGCTGAGAAAAGACGTCCTCGAGAAGCAACGCGAGCCGATTCTTAGGTTGCGGCAGGAGGCGAGGACAAAGAAGCGCAAGATACGCGAGATCCTGAATTTGCAGGACAAGATCTTTGAGGAAACGGTCGTGTTCCTCTTCCCGGAGCATCAGGAGCGCAGAGAAACTTTGTTGCCGCCTTTGCCAGTCTCTGCGGCCGACAGACGCTTAACGATCGACGAGTTCATTAAGAAGGAAACCGCTCGAAAAGAAGTACGTCAAGGGAATCAATTAATCTTACGGCAATCCTTTGCAAATAATTAGCGCGCAGTATTGCGCTTCACAAATAATATAAAAAGCATTTACGCTCGTAAAATATACACTACGATGCAAAGTTATAAAATATCGATACGATCGCTCAGAGACTATTAAACATATCGTAGGAACGTTTTAAAGACTACATGGTAAATTTCTTTTTAAAATAGTTGAGTCTTGCTTATATACACTGTTGAAAAAGTACATTAAATTTAATGTACACATAACGGAAGCAAATTTCAAGCAGGTACATTAAAAACATTTAATATTTATAAAAATGTTTTTTAATGTTCAAATATACTTTTCAGTTACAGATACATTAAATTTAATGTACTTATGTAACTTAAAAGTACATTAAATTTCATGACATTTTTAACAGTATATTTTATTTATTTAAAATGAGAAACAAATAATGTAGACTATTTTACTTGCATGCATTATATTGTCAAACTAGTGTTATACACGTGAAAAAAGTTTATAATGTATTTTTTTTCTAGAGTTAAATCTCTTACGTAAAAATTTAATGTATCAAAGTACTTATCTCCAAGCGTGCCAACGACATTAGATAATTATTCTTTCCATTAAAAGGATGTTTTTGCCGATCCCGAGGAAGAAATTATATACAATTTTCTGGAAGTGCAGACCGAGGCCCTAGCCAAATTAAAGAGCATGCCTTTCGAACGCACGTTCGACTGGAGTAAAATACTCACGGAAGGAAAGTCGAGGAGAAGATCGATAGACATCGAACTCTTGAAGTTAAGCAGGCCGAAGAAGACGTGCAAAGTGGACGGTGCTGTAAACGATGCATCACGTCTTACTTGCAGCGTATAAAACATGTACGGAGATACATCTCTATTTTACATTTCGACTTGTGTTTTTCTATTTTTGAGGTGCCAGATTTGTAGGTCAGATTTATATGGATTGACTTTTTTACAAAATTTGTTAGATTTACAAAGAGAAGAGAATTTCACAAAAGATTAATTCGATGTGCTAAACGACATGACAACGGCGTGACACAGCAATTTCTGTATCAATTTATTTTCGAGTTGGACGATGTCAAAGTTCGAATACGCTACAACAATTTTTACTAGTTTAGATGAACTGCACTGTGATGTATCATAATTCTGTAACGTTATTTCACGAATCTACAGTTGTAATATAATATATTTTAAAAGGCTACAGAGAGAGCCTTCGTTTCTTTCTAGCTCTGTAGCTCTGTTAAAATATATTTGATTCTAAAATTATGTCGCCATCATTTTGATTACATTTCTGATAATGCATGTTCTAATGTAATAATGCTGTTGTAAAATGAAACTACGTATCCTCGCGAGTGTCACGTAAGTTTACTTTTAGAGGTTCCTTTTAATCCCTTTAATCAGAACTGTACTCGTGACTGTAATGGCCACCTTTGAAACAAGTAAAGTCCAGAGTCCACAAATATAATCTGATTTTGTAAGTTTACCGAATAAAGTGGCGTAAAGAGAGAACACGGAGTATTCCGGTCAATTCTCTTACCGTCGTATCTGAAGAAAGAGGAATGCGTATTTTTATATATTGTATCTCTGGACGTCGTAGAATCTAATGTGCAAGTCATCACGGTAATTGAATATGTCGATAAACAGGAGATAAACGTGACAGCAAAGGAAATGGAACGTCTGAATGAGATAGAAAGGGGAGAATATTTTCTTCAATATTCACAGATCTTGTACTAGATTGTTACATATGGAAATTCAACTCCATATCAGTCCTAAAGCGGTTTTACTAAAATTAAGGAATTCTAAGTGCATATCTAATTACAATAATTTTACGTACATCATTTACATTTCTTCTTCCATTTCATTTATAACGATCTGATAACACTCACGCTGCAACCAATATGCACAAAGTAATTATAGTAATGAGACGTCGCGTGGATAGAAGGAAAAATATGGCAGTTAAGGGAGACTGACGATCCTCGCTACGGCGATAAAAGTGACGTAAAGGAATGTCTGGAAGCGGAAAAGACGAAAGGATGGAAGATAGGTCGGCAGCACTCGACGATTTTTCATAATTAAAGCGGATTAAAACTCGGCAGCGGGACCGTAAATGAATTTGAAATTTCAAACTGGGTGCGCTCTCCTCCGCTTATCCATCGCGTCCCTCGCTTTCCTTTTGTCATTCTTTACTGTCGTAAACGGATCTGCGAGGGACCGTGGCCACCGGCGCAACTTGTATGGCGAGTTTACTTGCTTTTATTTCCCTGGAGTAACACACTTCTTCGATTTAATTCACTGCGATGTCCATTCTTGCGGTACGAATGATACTTTTAACATCGAATTTCAGAGATACTCGCGCGATACTTTTGAAAATTATCCGCGTATCGGAGAATTAGACAGTCGATCATTACGAAAGCATATGGAATGCATTCTAAAAATAATATCTGTAATTTCCGACAGAATAAATTTCCGTAAGAATGGAAAAGCTTACGTACATCGCTAGTGTTCAAATAAAAAACACAGCTCTAAACAAAAAAGACGCATTGTAAAAAATGTACTCGGATTACGATATTTTTTAAAAAATATTTTATCTCTCTCGCATCTATTTTCTGCATATGTGTATCGATACGCAAGATAGCCGGGTTTAGCAGCAGAGCGGCCTACGTGTTTAAAACACGGTTGTAACGACGGGACGAGTGCCTAAAGGGCGAAAGCGGTTTTCGACAGAGGTCGAAAACAATTTTGTACGCGGCAGGGACAAGTAATTATTTCAAATAGCGGTGCTTTGTTCTGATCCGCGCGTCAGACGTCGCGCGACGTCGACTCTCATTTCGCCGGCCCTCTCAACCGCTGTGTACTTGTACCGAAAGGTGAGTCTGCACGTGCTTCCCTAATGGCGATAATGACCGTATAAAAATTACGCCGCGGGCGTACTGAAAAACAGGGAGCAACAAAAGGGCCCTGGCTCTCGACGGGGAATAAAAGGATTTTACTCCATTTATCCACGCGACGCGCAGCTCCATGAATAACTATTAACGAACTAAATTAATGACTTATTCCCGAACGTGCACTTTCCTAAAATTACTTGTTGATAAGACGACGGTGTAGCATAATAGAGATTTACAATAATTATTATATAAAAGTTTTTATATTACTTTATACTCTATAAATTTTATATTATTTAAATAATAATAATTATTATTATATAATAATAAATCAATTAATTTAAATTATCAAGAGTTTGAAGCATGTTATATATATATATATATTGCAATACATGCTTCAAACTCTTTATATATATATAGCCGTATAATTTTAGACGTTATATGTAAATGTTCAAAAACTATATTCGTTCATTATCTTCAACCAAATTTGGGAATAAGGGTAACGTTTCAGATTTCTAATTACTTTTATGTGCACGTGAAGTTCTTAACACTCGGAAAGTTGGTGCGCTTTATACGCGAGTTTCCCTCAATTGCCCTTACCAGACGAAGGTGAGGAAAGCGAGCGAGACGGAAAGAACAGACGCGAATCAAGAGAATAGGGTTAATAAATAGCAACGGATTATTACCGAAATGTAGGAGCCGGAATACGGCTGCCGGCGCGCGGCAAGTTTCCGAAACTATCCGCACGACCTTCTGCAACTGACTGTCGCCTTATTGCCTAAGTTCGGAACATCCCAGAGGGTGGGTCACGTTCGTTCTTGCGTACAAGTATTTCTCTATTTTTCTCGCGACACAGGCTCCGCGCTCTTGCCTCCCATCCCTCTCTCATCCCCCTTCGCTCCCGCTTGCGCGCTTCCTTTTTGGAATTCGCTTTGTCCTGAACGATCAAAGTTTTCCTCGGACCGGTCATGAACAGTATGCGCCGTGCGGGACGATCGTTTTCGCAACTTTTCTCCCGCGTCGCTTCCTTCCGCCGAGCATTCGGTCCGTTTATCCAACTGAAAATCATCGGCGACGCGGAACATTCGGCACTAGTTCAAATCTCACGTTCGTATAATCTATTGCGCGGTTAAACAACCGGATATACGTACGTGTGATATTCTATAGCATCCAAGAGTAAATCGGAGAAGAATTGGCAAGAGAGAAGATAACCGTATGTGGTAGTAAAAATTGTTCCATTACAACGACCAGCGCAACGTGTAATGCAACCGCGATGATAAATTGGTCAATGCATCACATTCTTGGGTCGATTACGTAAGAAAATACGTTTGCTCCATTTCTTTGAGTGCCATGCTACTTATATACTTACGCCTGTATTCCTATTATTTGCAGTAGCGCGCAAATGTGTGTCTGTGGAGATATTTCTTTAGAATTTTGAAATAAAATTTCAATAATGTTCTATGTATTATATAAAATTAAAATATGGTCTCTAAAATTTTTTAATTAATTAATCTGTGAAAATTCTTCGCTGCCCTGAGAAAAAATTGGCTTCAAGTTCGTTAAAAAATTTATTGTGGAAATATTTTAAAATATCTTAATTTTACAATATCATACAAAATATAATATCTAAGTATAAAAATTTCAACTTTTTTCATGTTGATTTCTAAAGATAAATTATTCATAATATGCAAATGCAGAGTTTTCGAAGAAAGAATTATTAATTATTTTAACATTATTATTATATTAATTAACAATAAAAAAAAGAAATTTAAAAGAATTGGAGATACCATCTTGATTTTATTTTTGTGCAGGTATATTGCAACGTGATTAATTTTGTCGTGGAGCGTTTTATATATATATATTCTTTTTTAACGCGGAAATGTAAAAAAATTTTTGTTTTTCAATACCTCGCCTAGTTTTTTTTTCTAAAATATATTCAACCGTTACGTTATTTACGCAAATGCGAATGCATCAGTCAATTCTCTCTCGGTCGTGTACCTAAAAACGCTGGCATGTCAATGGACGTGGAAAAAAAGAGCGCTTTCTTTCGTCGCGCCGTAATATCGACGCTGACAGCGCGCAACGGCGCGCGGCACTTTTAATTCTCTGCCAATTAATCTCTCTCGAATCCATGAATTAGTCCCGGTTCGGAACCGCAGCTGCCCATGGTCGGGAGGAGGCTTTTCGGCGATACCGTCACGTCGGTCCGCGCGAGTGATAACGAGGCTCGTAAAATTGCTACGGTGAACGATGGACGCGTCGATTATTGACGCAGCTGGGATTTGCCTGATACCAAAATCCGGTGTAAAAACCGTCGACCGTTCTGTACACTTCATCCGGCATTTACTCCGACGGATCAATTTTTAACGACACTCCCCGCGAATCAGTAACGCGAGACGTAACGCGTCACAAGGAAAAAAAAGAATGCATCATCGATCGCATCAATTTTTTTCCCAATATTTTATGATCTCTACTGCGACAATTGAAATTTTCTGCGAAAATATTGTAGAAGTATTCTTGCAAAAAATCTCGATACGATCGTACTTCATGTTGACACAATTGCTGTCGCGTTTAATTTCATTTACAAATAAATAATATAATGTAAAATTATCTAAAAAAAAAGATAATATATCTCATCTAGAAGAGAATTATTTTTATTATACACTATTTTATTATTCAAGTATCATTGATTAGATTATCACTTATTTATTTCATTATTTAATAAACAATCTAATTTTTTCTATCAACTTTCTTATAGTTAATCAATAATCAAAAAATACAGTTAATTATTTAGATACATGTACTAAATACGCGATGCTTTAAATTATGTCACAAAATTTAAGAAAGAATATATTAAGAATATAAATCTTTCGTTTTGGTTCTTGACATCATTATAGAAATACTGTTTTATATTAATTATTTTAACTTAAATTGGCGAATTTTTTGGAGGGTCAGACTGTAACGTGTTTCTACAAGGCGTCGACATAGAAGCTCGGCATTAACCTCGGCGCCGTCGACACCTCGTCCGGATCATTAACATTTCACACGTATCGTAGCAGCAATTAACTCCCCAAACGAGCTCTATAATTAATGAAGGGGGATGAAGGAATTGCACTGGCTCACTCCTCCGCGCAATCGACCACGGAAAAGATTAAGAGCTCGGTCACACCCTTCTAGCTGCGGATTTCCATGATATCTTTAAGTACAATCAGTCCGCACATTTGTCTTACGCTTGACAACGCGAAACGAATTGCCACTGGGATAAATTATTAACTCGTTCAATATTTCTTTAATAACTCTTTAATAACTCTTGCTGCCTGTGTATTACTGTACGTAACCAATTGTATCGAGAAAATTACATGTAGTGTCAAGAAGATGAATAAGGATAACAACGTAAAAAGGAAATTGCATATATGTTCGTTACTTTATACGTATACGTATATGTATCAGATGTATATTCAAATAAAATACCGTTTGTCGGCTCTCGTTGGAGTAATATGGTCTCGAGCTATTAAATTATTATTAAAAAAGATAAAAGTTGCATCGTCTCTAGCTACATGTAATACGCGAATGTGTTCTCTTCGTTAGAAGACGTGACATAGCGCCGGCTTGTACGAGCAACCTAATTAATTCCAGGCGCGAAAAAGATTATTTAGGGAGGGAAGGGGGAGGGTGACATTGAACGTGCCTCGCGCTTAAATAAGATGAATCTCAGATTTACGAGAGTGGCGAGCGCGATATTTCAACGATAGCGGGCTACCTCATTTTCTCATTGTCTCTATTAACTACCGGCATAGCCCGGAAATTTATAACTCAGACGGGAAAAGAAGCCGACCGGCCACGGCGACTGTGGGGTGGAGGAGGCCGTGCCCGCTCTAGCTCGGCGACATCTTTTTTCTTAATTCATTTGCCGAGGATTATTCATCAGCCATTACGGCGCTAACGAAACGCGAAACGGCACAAAACGGTGTGGTGAGGGTGGCAAAGTGTGCCGTCGCGATTGCCTTTCTACATTTCGAATGAGAATTTTACGGCGCGGCGCGCGACTTTGACGAGAAAAAGGAGAAAGGGGGAGAAGACGGTGGAATAGGGGAGGGCCTTTCGAATTGTTAATGCGCGAGAAGCTGCCTCGACTTCTTTCCATTAACTTTAGTAACTGTGTAGCTGAAGATGTACCGCTCGAAGAAAACCATCTCTTTCTCTCTCCCACTATTTCATCCTCTCGACTTCGTGCGTCCCCCTACCATTCTTACTCTCGTCCTCGTTATCCTTAATCTCGTTTTCACGGTAACTCGTGCCAAGGACGTTAGATAAAACGATACGATATCACGAAAGACCATCTGCGCCGCTGCGCCCGATCGACGTTGCATTGCTAATGCAATAAAGCTCAAAGTTGATGGGAGGAGAGTTCTGCTCTGCTCGATTATAATGGTGATAGAAGAGATGTTATACCCCACGTTCCTGCAATTCGTTTTGCCGCACATACGTGACTCTCCTATGTCGAAATTGATTCTTGTAAACAATGAACAACGACGATTGAAAACGAAAAAATCCTTGTATCATGAAGACACCCGCCAGAGCAACATAAATATTAATAACATGAATTATAAGTAATATTTTGAAAAATGATACATATAGAAAGTGCATATTTTAAAAAGTATATTTTTTGACTCTAATTGACATAGAAAATTTGTGTTGTTTCAAATCTTATAAATTTTTAGAAGACCCTTTTAGTGAACAGCGCTCTTCTTTAAAAGAAAACTTCAGTTCAATGGGCATATGAGCAGGAAATGGCGATGTGAAGTTACCTTTTAAACACTGAAGGAGAAAAGTTGCGAACGTACATCCGAGATGACTCGAATGTGTTATCGGAAGAGACTATTTTATTTAATAAATAAATAAATATTGAAAAAGGTACAGACACTGCGTATGCACATATAAAGCCAGAATTATACTTTTTAAATAAATATTTCTAAGATAAATCGATACATATCATAATTCTCAAATGATTAAATTTTATCTATCTCGTTCGTCTCATCTACATACTAAACCTTAAAGTGATATCGTGAATTTTCATCCAGGTATTAATTCAAGATTAATAAAGTTTTTGTGTTATTAAAATTTCAATAGTTTGAAGTAATATTTAATAAGATTTTTTTACATTAAAATGGTGTTAGAGTTTAAGTATTCTAACACCTTACAATCTATAAAGTACAAAAATGTAAAACAAATTCTTGATTATGTAAATGTTCATCCAGATTAGTGTTAATGTCGGAATAATGTGAGCAGCAGTCTCGGGTTAAGCTTCTTAAAGGTTAATTGCTCGAAAGCATGTTCGACGGCGCGTACAAAATGTCCGAAAGACACCGGTAACATTTGTACTCCGGTAACGCCAGTCTCGCGGAATCTAACCGGAAGGACGGTACATCTCGCGAGGACACGCGATAGCTTTGGTACCCGCAGCTGTGGCAACAGAACAACGGTCCGACACAAGAAAGACGAGCGGCCGCAGCGCGCGCGTCGCGTCCGGCATCGTTGAATTTCAAATCGCATCGTCGTAGGTACATCGTGCCATCCTTCACGACACACGTATAGAGAAATTCGAAGAGAGAAGGAAAAAGTAGCTCACGGCGAAAGAGCGTGTGGAACGGAAAGGAAATTTGCATGCAACGAAAAAGAGAGATACGAACTGATAGAGAGAGCAGAGACTCAGAGATGGATCCCAACTTTTCAGATCGCTTTTTTCAGAATCTTAATGAGAGCATCGAATTTGTAACTAACTATATTTATATTGACATATTTTGCAAATATAAAATTACCTTTATTCTTTAAAATTAAGATAAAACTTGAGCTTTTTCAGGCGTTGTAATTTTCATATCCGAAACAAACGGAACGCGTATGCTTTTCTCTACTTTATCTCGCTTGACATAAATTTCAAATATTCAACATATCGACAGTGTAAAGCCTTAGTTCCACTAGTTTTTCCTACGTATAATAGATCCGCCCCTGTGCAGTACGAAGGATGCGAGGAAGATGAAGAATTTAAGAAAGGAGCGATAAGATAGGAGGTTGGGTGAAAGGGGCACGGAAAAAAAACTAAATTTTCATTGGCTCTGCCTCCGGCGTCGTGCTTGGGAAACAATGAGGCGAAATTACAGCGTGCGATATCTCGGCCTGTGCATTGTCTCGCGACGTGAATTTACAAGTGAATTTCGCCAAGCCGCGACATCGCGTACGCAGGCCCACGTTTATTAGCCATATATTCGAAAGAGAAGCCGCTGATAAGAATAAGTAGAAAAACGAGACATGTTTTAAAGAATGTGTGATGATCGTGGCGTAAAAGCTACGCGTATACTCTCTGTGCCAAAGATCCAGGTTCAAATCCGCTCACACTGAGAAAACAAAATTGTTAACTTGACTAAATTCTTCAACTTGATTAAATCTCTTCAATATTTATGTATTTATTTAGTATTAAGTATTTATGTATTTAAGTTAAATATTTAAATATAAATATTAAACTGAAGTTCAAATAGTTTTTGTATTTAAGTTAAATACATAAATACTCTCTTGAACTGAAGAAATTTAATCAAATTGAAAAATTTAGTCAAGTTAACAACTCTTTTTTCTCAGTGCAGAATATTTCAGAATTTTTTAACTAATCATCTCGCGTAAAAGATTATGGCATATATTACCATGTAAATAGAGACCACGATCTTCAATCATGAAGGAGAGACTGAACTTGAGAGATTTGTTAATTTACTGATCGATTTTAAACAAATGTACTAATTTAATCATCAAATTTAATATATGCAGCTGAAAAAGACTGCAAGTCAAGTCGAAATTATATTTGCAATATATTTGTAAATTTTTATTAAATGCAAAATTTACAGAAATATATTCTTTTAAATAATCTACATTTTTATCATTGATAAAGCGCAACAAGATTTTCATCGAGCTTTCTTGAGTCCTGTATATAATTCAGCTTTTAAATCTGTTTCTTTTATTCTTGCAGCTTAATAAAATCCGTGGTTTCTTTCTATTTGCTTATCTTATCCATTGCAGTTTCAAGTAATAATCTTTCTTCTTATACGGCATAATAAGTAGCAATAATACTTTGAAAGAATGAGGTACTCGTGGCAATATATATGCATTTCAGTCATAATATTCGCGGCAACAAGTAAAATAACGCCTATCTATGGATGCGAAGGATTGTACCGAGAACCGTCGACGTGAAACGTTTAACCGTCGTCTTTCTCACGCGTCCCTTAGGGACAAGCAAACAGAAGGAACTGAAATTCTCCCCCGGCAGCACTTTTCCTTCCTTTTTGCGAGAAGCATCGAAGAAGCGTGAGCGAGTCGGTTTCCTGTTTTCTTACGGGTTTCTCCATGACGGAGCGCGCGCCGGGAGTAAGAGGGTGTATCCCGGGCCGTCGTATTCGTTTTTCCCCTGTTTTTCGCGGATTCGCCCTTTAAACCGCGCGTATATAAATCGTCGTGATAAATTTTCTGTTAATCTGCGAGCGTTAAAGTGTGGACCGATTTTTGCCGGTTAAAACATCTCAGGATTCCGCCGTGGGGAATAGAATTTCGCGTGACACCTTTACCGAATACAGGATAGAAAAAGAGACGGAGAGAGAGAAAGAGAAAGAGAGCACATTTTAGATTGAAATATAATCAACCGTCCGAGAAAGAAAACTTTTTCGAAAATAAATTAAACCCAATTTGAAATAAGACAATTGAGACATTGATCGTTATATTTAAATCCACGCATACTTTTCCAATAACGAAGATTTTTTTTATTTTACAGCCAGTTCTAATTATTGAAGAAATATCTATTATTTTCATGTAACAAAAAGCTATACGCGATTCTAATAGTTTGGACATAGTATCGCGATCGACTAGCGCGCGATTTATTGGTATGTACCTGTACGGTCGATCTTGATGCCAATGGCAATGTTCATTTCGCGAAACGTAAATGCGAAACCGTTGAGCGGAACAATTCGGGCGATCCATCGCCGAATCCTTGCGTCCCATTGCATTGCTATTTGCTGAATTAGGCGGAATATTAAACGGGGCACTCGCAGCAGCTGCCTCGTCGTCCGACGACGACTTACGGCTTCGCCATGGAATCTGAGGGGGTCCCAATCTCGGGGTGCCCCTCTCCCTCTCTCTCTCTTCCGTCTTCGATTCGGATTATACAGCAGCCCGGGGCGATGGGTGAGTGTTGGTACGTGAGTGTGTGCAGCAATTTATCGGTTACCTAACGGGATGGCTATCGGTTATCGCTAATCGACGATCGCTCGGCCTTATTCGATTACACGCTAATCACTGGCTCGACCCGATCGATTACGGCTAGTCTGCCGCTTCCGAACGTCCTGCGGCTATCCGGGTGCCCCTCGTACCGTGTGAAGATAAAGGGTGGAGAAATAAATATGTCCACCAGTCTTGAAAAACGTATTTTCACCGTGTCCTCTCTTTCTCTCTCTTTCTCTCTCTCTCTCTCTCTCTCTCTCTCTCTCTCTCTCTCTTTAACCCCTTTAACCTTAACTGTACCAAAGAGAACAATAGCATCGCGCGAGAGCAAATCATTACCTTTGTGATCTCGTAAATCAATTGAGAGCCGCGTGAGAAAAAGTATACAAGATTTTTGAGCGAGTCATATGAACAACAGTGCACAAAATTCGTATTATTTTTAATAAACTGAGATCGCTGGAAATATTGTTATTTATTAACACATACGTATAATAGCGGAACCTGTTTGAGCTTTCAAAATGAAAAAGATGCACAAGGTGCACGAGACGGTATTCGTTCTATCATAAACTCGCTGAAGATATTATGGAAAAGGAATTGCTCCGCGATGTAAATGCAATGTTTCTGTAATCGCCGCGAACAAACTGGCAGGATTATAACGCGCGTGAGCAGCGAAAAGAAGAGGAAATATCCGCAAAGAGACACCGGGGATGAAGAGAGTCGTACAAGATAAGCGCCCGTGACAAACGAATGGATTAATAACAGCTGCTAGAATACTGTTAGCGACGTATTCTTGCCATTCATCGTTTCTCTCCCTTGACGAAGAATAAATGCGTAATAACAAAGAATACAAACGGTTCGTTGTTCTCCACGTAATATCGCGAGATTGCCCTGTTCCGCAAACAAACATGTCGAGACAACAAAGATTGCCACTTTACCTTATCTACGTCTCGTTATCGATGATTAGTTTTGTAATAACAAAATACTTTGTCACAAAGTCAAAATATTTCAACTTTCTTCAAGATAAGCTTCGTTATCGTACAGCTAACGATAACGATGATAATTTATAATTTTATCATATTTTATATATAATTATATATATTTATGTTTCATTCTACATTTCCTGTAATTTGATCATTTAAAATATCTCTGTGATTTTCAATGATACGAAAAAATACCAAAGGTAAAAATTGTTAATTTCAAAGAGACAGATATGATAAGATATGAAAAAATGCTGTTTATCATTTCTTTTCGTATGATTAAAAACCACAGAGATATTTTACAAAATTATTTAAATGTGATTTTTTGTTTAAAATCATATTTTAAAGTCAACATATCCTATACGATTGAATTTGTTTTTTTATTAATTACATTAATATGTATATCATAAAAATATACCATATCATTTTAAAAAATGTTGATCTCTAAATGATCAAGTTACAGGAAACAGCCTGTATAGACTTTTTTTTATCGGGATCTTAGTTTTGTTTCACTTAGGACAATTTTAAATAAAAATAATATTCTT